>JASZXS010000001.1:0-192286 GCA_035521475.1 Tremellales sp. Uapishka_1 | reverse complement strand
CCTCTGCCCCAACTCAACCACTCTGCCTCTATCCAGCCTTCGGCCTACTCTCCCATCCAGGCCACGCTCGAACGGTCCGATACGATATCGTCCATCAAGTCCCTGGATCGCATGGGGTTTTCGTCATCCGACCGACCCCTCCCCAAACCGCCTGTCAGCGTCAACAGCTCCAGGAGTCTGGACCGGGGTTTCCCACCTACCGCCACCGCAGAAGGTCTGAAGCGAACACGGAAACAACCGTCCGTGGTCAGCGAGGAGGGCAGTGAAGATGGACTAGCACATGAGATGGAACGAATGAAGGTTGGGGTCCCGTCCATTGGGACGACTAGCACCACCACTCCCAGCGCGCCAGCGACATTCACCCCGCTTCCCGTGCTCAATTTCCCCGACTCGGAATCATCCGCCGCGTCCTCGGACGACGAGAATATCGAGTCGACACCCCGCGCAAAGGGCCGCCAGGCCAGACAGCCCATCAGCCCGCCGAAACGAGCGCCTTCGCCGGGAATCGCCTTTTCTGGACTCCCCGTTATTTCTGTCTCGTCCGAAGAGCCCACAGGCGAAATCAGTATCGTCGTTCCCTCCTTCAGCCTTGATCCGCCCTCTGCCTCTACCTCGACAACGAGTCCCATACCTGCTTCACCAATCCCCGCTCCTCCCTCGGCCTCTTCCGCAAGCGCACCGACCCGCGTGGAACCCAACGGGAGCGCCATCCTCTGCGCTGGCTGCGGTCAGCCGATCATTGGGCGAATCGTCAGCGCCATGAAACAGCGCTGGCATCCCGGCTGCTTTTCGTGCGCCGAGTGCGGGGAGCTATTGGAACATGTGAGCAGCTACGAATGGGAGGGGAAAGCATACTGCCACTTGGATTACCACGACGTGAGTCTCCATTTTTTTCCGTCCCCATCCTCTCCTGCAGCTGATTGACACGGGCCGCAGAAATTCGCCTACCGATGCCACCATTGCAAGACGCCGATCGTGGACCACCGGTTCGTGACGCTCGAAGACCCGGTGCTCGGCCAGCGGTACTACCACGAACTGCACTTTTTCTGCTCGGAATGCGGAGATCCCTTCCTCGACCCCTCGAAGTCCTCCGCGCCGGGGACCGAGCGCGCGCGCCGCCCCGAAAGCTCGGAGGACCAAGGGAGCGAGGACGAGGGCGAGACCAACGCGTTCGTGATACACAAGGGACATCCCTACTGCGAGCACTGTCATCTCCGACTGCACAAGCCGAAATGCAAGGCGTGCAGTCTGCCGATACCGGATATCGCGATCAACGCCATGGGCGCCAAATGGCACAAGGAGTGCTTTGTCTGCAGTGTGAGTCGTGGGGCGGTGTCGAGGTTTCCGTGGCAGAGGCTTACGTTCTACGTCAGAGCTGCGGCGACGAGTTTGCCAACAATCTCTTTTTCCCCAAGGACGGCAAGGCGCTCTGTACGCTGTGCTACGAGCAGGTCATTTCGTCATAGCGCATGCATACCAATACAAACACAACAAGAACATGGACCGCCCGGGTCCTCTATTTTGGTTCTATAAATCCCAAGTATCCAATCATATTATCATGTTCGTCGTCACGCAAGAATCACGCGATATACGGTTCTTCCTGGTAGTACACCACCTTGGTCGTGAGGTCGAGATCGCCACCGTTCACCGTGCCTTCTGGACACGCGGGCTTGGACACGTTGCCCGACCACAGAGCATTACATCCGGGCAAGTTCGGGATCGCATAGTTTTCGCCTACCGCTTCGTCGACAATCGGCGTTTGCAGGTGACACGAATAGGTGGCGTCGAGGTCAATGGTCTTGTTAAGATGCGCACAGTTCTCGGGCGCGGTCGGATCTGGGAGGCTCATAAGTCGCGACGAGTGAAAGCTCGAGAGAAGGTACGAACCGCTGTTGACCGAAGACGAGTTCATGTATCGGCAATCGGTGACGACGCCTTGCAGAGTATCGGCTGCGACACTGTCAGCGAAGCCTATCGTAAACATTTCGCGATTCACGCACGATTCCATCCGTTCATGAAGTCCGCGTGGATACCGTACTGATTGAGCGTCGTCAGCAGGGAACCAAGCGAAGCGAAGCGCAAGCGGACTCACACCACTCGAGTCTCCGTTCGCCAGCACCCAATTGATCTCGCCGGCGCCGTTGAACGGATAGTTGTAAACCTGGAAGACGGTTTCGAATTGCACCGTGATGAACTTCTTGGGGAACGCTGCGCCCATGTCAGGTACGTCATCTCCGTGGGAAGGCATCCCGGTCACTCACCGGCTGGACAGTGGTAGCCGTTACTGCCGTCGGTAGGATATGCTTCAGGGGATCAGCAAGGGCACAAGCGTGGACGAGACAGCACTCACCGACATGAGTGCTGTAATCCGCATCATCGGCGTAGACTCCATCCCAGCAACTCGGGCTGATCTCGTCAGCGATTCGCGCTCGACTGCCGAGACACGACTTACAATTGGACGGCCTGCACCAGTCCACCCGAACAGGCGCTATCGGGGAACCCGTTCGACCGCAGATCGTTTCCATTCCCACGATAACATTGCCACCAGAGTGCTTGTTCCGCACTGGCCCATCAGCACAGCCCTCGTGCTGGTCTACTCACATGCTGGAGGTGTTGACGGTACGACGAAGCGGGCTGCCGGCGACGACGTTATAATTGTCCGGGAAGGCGACAATCGGCGTTCCCGTGGGGGCTTTCATGAAGTAGTACAGCGACGTTCGGTCGAGGGTGATGCCCTCGAACGAGCCGTTCGGGTAGGCGTAGAACAGCTGCGGGACCCAGTAGACCGACTTGTCGTCCTGGACGTACGCGGTGGAGCATTTGGCGATGGACGTCTGCGTGGTCGCATTCGTGAGATTGGCGGTGAAATACGACGAGCCATGAATCCGGTGCAGGTGCGCTCCTGGCCCATTCGGATCGACGATGGGATCCAAACGGGTGACGGCGATGGACCGATTCGTCGTCATGACGAAGTGGTCGGTCGAGTTGTGGCCAAACTTTGCAATCGTGCCGGCTGCGCCGAGCGTCACACCGCCATCGGCCGCTGATAAGGGGTGCCCGCCGCCGCCGGTATTGGTGTCTGGTGTCGATGAAGTAGTACTGGATTTGCGGGACCTGGGGATGACGGTGGCACAGACCGCCGCGACAATGGCGATAACGGCGATGAGGGCGAGAAGCAACCACCAGAACCAGCATCTCCCTCTACGGGACGACGGGTAAAATCTTCTTCGCCGGGGGGTCGCCGAGAATCCCTTTTCGTTGTAAATCGGGGCTGCCGGCGGCGGCGGCGGAAGGGAACGATCGTAGATGTTGTTGTCTGTGTAGGTAGTTGGTCGCTCTGTTGGGGCAGCAGGTGGTCGTGGGGGAAGAGGCGGTGCATATCGGGTCGTCGCCACCGTATCTGTTGCCGTTGCCAGACTCGCGGGGACTGACGGCGCGGGTTTTCGATGGGATGCCGGGGTCGGGCGTGGGGGTAGCGGTGGAGGTGCGAATAAGTTGACCGAGGCGTCCGAGTCTGACGGACTGGGCTGAATGTGTTCTGACATGGTGATGCAGCCTGATTGTGAATGGAAGAATGCGAATCAAAAAGGAGGAGGTTGTTGTTCCGAGCGAGTAAGCTCTCGGTGGCGCGGGGCTTGAACGTGCGCGACCCTACGCGGTGGCGGACGAGGAGGGTGCTATAAGAAGATCGCTTGGCGAGAGGCTGATGCAATGCAGACGTGGACTAGGTGGTAATTATAAGCATGCATAGCCCGGCTCATCTTATCATCCAGACAAAACCCGCCTGCCCAGCGAGGCGACGACGGCACGCCGTGACGACCTGGTGGGCAATGTCGAGATTTTCGGGACAGGGAAAAGTGTGGAGTCTCGCAGTATTTCGTAATATTATGGCATGGTTTCTCAACTCCAACGATATCTCGTCCACTCTAGCCATCAATCTTCTCTGTTCTTGGCATGGTTGTCGTCGTAACATATCGTTCAGTCGTCAGAACAAGGGAGAGGGAAGAAAGCGAATCAGAGTAAGTATAGACGATAGACTCCCGAGCGCCAAGCCGTACTACATTGAGCGCATGACATGATCTTCCGCGGACGTCTTGGTCCCGCACTCACATCACGCGTCATGGCGGATCAGATTCGTTGACAAGACTTCTGCCAAGCACACGCCCCACCGGTGCAGTAACATCTCTGAGATCCGGGGACGATGCAGTTGAGTCGGGTACTGCGGTACTGACCGCAGAGCCTTGTGGAGGTTGCCGCTTCGGTCGCACATACGAGGCGTACAGCCGCATCCGATTCGGGCGACGAGATGCGAGGTGGTGTTGGCGTGCTCGTGTCCGTGTCCATGTCCGGTCGCATCGTATCCGTATACTCTCAGCTCGTCGAGAGATGATCCGTCGTTGACCCCGGCGTCCGAGAGGGTCTGTCCGTTGGCTTGTTGGCCATTATCAAGATTGGCTTCGAGCGCGGGCGTGTGGGTGAGGAAACCTTCGAGGCCAACGCCATCATCTTCGTATCGGACCTGGACGACGATTAGTCCGTCGGTCGTTCGTGCGACAAACTCGTAAGTGTCCGGATGGGCGTCCATGTATGCATCGATCTGCTCCGCGAGCTGTGACTCCGGGGGGATGATCTGGTCGGCATACATGGCGAGGGCGAGGGTGGAGAGGAAGGAGATGCAGAAGAGTGCGACGATGGGCTTCATTGAGTGGTGTGCTGGGCTTCGTAGGTAAAGTGTCCTCGGCTGTTCCTATAGAGTCAACGTCTTGGAACGCTTTATACAGTCTTGGCATTAGGTCTTGGCCTTCCGGCTTATCGGCACCGCTCTCCACATGAGCCGTTTCACGTGCGAGACAGTGATCGTCGATGAGGATTCCTCCTTCTGGCGTTCCAGCGCATGGCTTTGCGACTTGGACGGCGACAAGGGACGGTCGTTCTATCTCCATCCACATGCCGTAGCCAAGACGGGTGTCCGACACGGGCTCTTGAACCCTTACACTCCAGAACTCACAGGTGAGATACTCCTAGCCCTCGTCTCACGAGGTCATGCAACTTGTTTGCGTCGGGAGTGGTGAGATCTGTAGCACCTCTACACCGCAAGAGCCCGGTGCAATCAATGCAATAGCCGTTGATCAGCTCCCTCATGCTGGTCTGCACTGCTTCGGTCGCACGACAGATCGGCAGCGTCATGTGCTCCTTTGGCGATCTGGTTATAGAGGGGGCAGTGTGAGGTCCTCGGTCTGTCTTGGCATTCTGTGAATAGCCGAAGGGTGTCGAGAGGATCATCGACAACTTGAAAACGCAATGCCCGAAGAGGCGTTCGACGTGATCGGACCCCGATGGCGAGTCTGAATCTGAAGTCGCATTCGCAATCGCATCCATACGACCACGCTCGTGCATTCTCGGGGTCCCACGCATGCCCCGGGTCTCACGCCGAGAACGACTGGTCCAATACTGCTGCAGAATCGTCCTCCACTCAAAGAGTCCAATGACGCGGAAGATGGGCTTGGCAGGCAGAGCGTGGTGGGAGTTGACGAAGATAATGGATCGTACAAGATGAAGCGCGGGCGTATGGACGCGGCTTGCCCCTTCGCATCATCCCGCTGTCGCCCGGAACAATGCGAACATGGCGTCCGATGTTCGCGGTGATCCGAGCGAGAAGCAGCCGAGCTCAATGTCGACTAGGTATAATCAGGAAAGAGAGGTGGAATGTCGAGGACTGATGCGTCTGAGTTCTGGATCGTCCTTGGTCCCCTAGAATGTCGATGACGAGCAGTAGTCTGAGATAAACAGAAGAATACTTGTCTGACCCGAGACGAGTCTTCCCTTGTCTCCTTCCTGCTTATACTATATACGATGAACCGTCCTCTCGTTCGCTGAGTTGTCCTTGTCTCCGTGCATCTCGTGCCTTGGGAGAGGGGCAGGGGGAGGGATTCGAATCGAGATCACTTCCAATGACCGGCAGTCTGGACAGCTCGACCCGGCATAGGATCGGTGCGTGCCGACGAGGTCTATCGACCGGGCGAGATGAAGTGCGAGGGTATGGCAGCTGCCGGGGGTGGGATGATGGGGGAGCAATGGCAGATACTCGATACGAGTAGCAGGAGTCAGGGAAAGGAGAAGCTTAAACCTTGGAAACGCCGTAAGGGCAACCTGAAACACGCCGTTGGGACGAGCCAAACGAGGATCAGCGCTTTCGGAGCGCTAGTAGGGTTGGCAGCAGAGGTTGCTCGCCAGATGATGAATGCATAACCATCCATGTTGTGGACGACACCGGGTTAAGGCAGAGGCGGGCATACGGAAGCGGAACTTCGTTATTGTGAACGGTCGTGGAGGATCGAAAAGTAGCGGAGGGGGAGTTAAATAGGTCAAGCAGGGGCTCGAACGGTGTGAGTCTTGAGCACGCTGGTGTGATTACCACACTCTGGGTGGTTCTCGAGCGGATACGATCTCTTCGTAGGTGGCCCTCACCAGGTCAGCATCGAAAGTGGCCTGAACCGCTTCTCTGATCGAGTCATCGAGGTCGGCATCAAGTGCGGCGGTTGGGGTAAAGTACGCATCTATACCGGGAATTTCGACAGTCCCGCTATCGCCAACGTGGATGATCTGGACGTGGAAGTAGCCGTCCCACGGTCGGCCGACGGACTCGTACGTGTCAGGATTGGCCTCGCCGTACGCGTCCATGCGCTCGGCGAACAGCTTCTCGGCGTCGATGACCATGTCGGCTAACATTGCGAGGCCGGCGAGATCGGCGAGATCGCGGAAACTGTTGTTACTAGATGATCCTGTAGCTCGACAGAGGGAGAGCACCACCTTCCACCAAAAACCCCGACAACGTCTTGGTGGCATCCTGGAAATGCGTGTGGCGGATGGCGGAACTTTGTTCTTCGAGCCGGTCTGCTTGACTCCAAATGGACCTCGACAGTCCCTCCTTCTCAGTATCACTTTGTCTCCAAGGTCTCCCTCCCGTTCGGATTCTCCTTGGTCTCTGTGGTTTCCTCCTCCGACGTCTCCATCTCCTCCGATGCCTCGTTCTCCTCCAATATTCTGATTTCACCTCCAACTTATACATCTGCGTCTCTGCTTGCGCCCGACCCTTTGGTCTGCACCAAAGTTCACGAGATGGTTCTGGAGAGCATGCAGGAGACCGACAATACAGTAGCGAGGGTGGAAGTGCAAGAGACGAGGGTCAAAACCGAGAATCATTCTTCCGGTACGAGCATCGCCAACTCGCGAGCCCTGAGAAGGGACAGTGACACGCGACTCGACTTCGGCTCCAAGACGAGTCACCTCATCCTCGAGCTCGGGCAGCAGGAGAGCTGCTTTGAGTTGTTGCCCCCGCTCGAGCTCCTTCCCGCCTGCCACTTGTGTCGTCCGATTAAGAGGGTGGGGGAGAAGGCGCTATCAACGCAGCAGTGAGATAGTGAGAGACTCGTTCCGATTATAGGCAGTCGTAATTCATCGAGAGTCGGTTTCGCTGCCAAGCAAATCAAGGTGTGCAGTCGATCCCGACGGTGTCCGTCGGTTCTAGGGGTACCACGTCTCGCCAGCATTCTCGTACCTCGATCGCCCTAGTTGATCATCTTCTACAGTGCAATCATCCACTCAACGGGGGCCGCCAAGTACTTGCGACACTCGCAACGCCGCAAAAGTTTCAACGGAAAGTCTCCAGAACTCCGCCGTCCTTTCAAGGGGAAAGGAGTTTGGTTGCCTGCACGACGAAAGGCCGAGCTGTCCGTTCAGTTGACCCTTGAATCTTTGCGCCCTTGTTGATCTCCGTCGTTGACGACGCTCTAAGAACAGGGACCAGGCCCGGATGATCCCTTGTGCCGAATGGCCGCCGAGGCTGATGTTGATGGATGGCAAGGTATATATTCATACCTAAGTCTAGCAGGCCTTATCCTCTCTTTCCCCCCATTAGTCTACACACTCTCGTTTTCCCCCCGTTCTTTCCCCACCTCAACTTTGCCTGCTTGCTTCTTATTCTACGTGTCTTTTCGTAATTTCACGATCATGTTTGCTCTTGCTTCCCTTGTTTCTTGCCTTGCATTGCCAGCTCTCGCTGCGCCGTTTGGGCCCAGTGGTCCTCGAGGTTCCGCTCCGAACTTCGCCTCTCTCCTTGCGTCCGCCTCGACTGGCTGCTCCACGAGCGGCCTGACTGTCCCGCTCTCCGGCCAGACGACTCTCGCCCTTCCCTCCGGACAGGCAGTCTCGATGGTCACCACCGGTCGGGGTATCCAGAACTACACCTGTACCGGGGGGGCCTACGTGTCCGTCGGCGCAGTAGCAAAGTATGTGTCCCACTCATCCCCGGAACCCAGACTGATACTTCCAACCTCGGCAGTCTTTATGACGTCTCGTGTCTTCTGGCCAATTCTTCCTGGTGCGAAGACGATCTTAACACTGTGCTCCCCACTTTAGCGTTCAACGCTCTCTCCTTCCCCGACACCAGTGGCCTCCCTGTCAAGGTCCATCACTTCTTCACGTCAGTTACCTCCATCTCCACTGTCCTGCAGCCTCTCATTGACATCATTTACAGAACCTCGACCGGCACCCTCTCACCGGAATTCGCGACCGCTTCCGACCATGTGATTGCTTCCAAAACCGCCTCGCTCGCCTCGCCCAACTCGACCGCGACTGACGTCGCTTGGCTCCAGCTCACTGCTATCGCGGGCCAGGGAACGCTCGCACAGAGCGTCTATCGGCTCGAGACCGTGAACGGCCAACCCCCCACATCGGTAAGTTATCAACGTTCACCATCTGAGCCATACTGTCCGTACGAGCTGAAGTCTCAATCAGTGCACGACCGAGGGCACGCTTCTTTCAGTCCAGTACGCTGCCATGTACTACTTCACCGAGTAGGCGACGTCGTCGACCTCCAGATCGGATGTTCCTTCTTCCTTCTTTCGCTCTTCCCTTTTTTTGGCTTTTGTCCCACCTTCTCTTGCTTGAATATGTCTATATTCACTCGAGCCATACTTTGGTGAACGATGCATGCTGTGCCTGCCTAGGACTTTTCCCCCTCGACCAGATCCCACCCTTCTTGCTCCCCCACACCGAGACCCCAGCGACTCTGCTCCGCCGCGAGCACCGTCTCGACGACCTTTGCGACGTCCAATCCGAATCCGAGATGGAGGAGCACCTCTGTCCCGGGCTCGTGTGTCCTCTGTCCCAGCGATGGCGAGTCGCCAAGCGCATGCAAGAGCTGCAGAATCGATGTCGCGGAAATGATGACGGCGGAGCGCTGCATCCTACTATTCGGCCTCGACCCGTCTTGCTCGTCGTCCGAATCTTGGACCTCGCCTTCGCGAATCCCGATACCGGGAACGCCCTGACTCCAGGCGAGGTATGCGACTGAATGTGAGAGGAGCGCGAAAGCCGTTAGGAATTGGCGGTGCTTGCTGATAGATTTCGGGGTCGGCGTTCGTTTCTTCACCGACGCCGTGCTCGACATCCAGAGCACGGGCTTGTCGCGCCAGCGCGTTGTGCCGAGGAACGGGATGTTGGCTCGCATCAGTGGTCGTCCAACATGGGCGAGCTCCAGTGGGGGCGGCGGGACGGGGATGAAGGGAAGGGTGATGGAGAGGTAGGTAGTGATGAGCGATAGGAGATGGGTCGTGTGAAGAAGGGCGCCATTGATGCTGGTAGAGGGGTACACTGCGCTGCGTCAGCACTTTGTAAAAATGCAGATATCGATTGGAGAAGGACTCACAGCGAAACGTCTCGGGTGACGGTATTGGCATCCCCGCAATCTCCCACTCGCCCTTCTTTCGCAATCCAAACACATCGATCGCTTCGCGGACCAGTACTCTGCGCGCATGCGTCAGGCGGAGCGAGATGTCGTGCTGCTGACGAGCAATCTGGGCGAGGACTTGCTGCGTCTTGGCGACCGGGGACTGCTGCTTCAGCAGCGTGAGGTTCTGCCGGCGTCTATCGTAGTCCGGTCGAGATAAACGGGCTACCAAAATGGCATTCAAGTAAGCATACTCTTCCGTCGTGTTCCGGGCGAGAGCTCACCGCTAATCTCTTTCTCCCGCCGGGCAATCTCTTCTCGTAGCCGCTCGCACCTACGCTCGCTTTCGACAACCTCTGCCCGAAGACGTCTCCATGAGGTAATGCCGTGATTTGGTCCGTCCAAGAGAAGCTGCGTGCGGGCCTTGGTACCTGCTATAAGGGATTGGGCTCGCTGAAACAAGGTATGATGAGTGGAGATGCTAAGCAGTGGTCAGCTTGAGACTTTGATGCAGACGTACCCTTCTTGCAAGCACGCCGCACAGAAGAATTTGGTCTGCTGTTGCGCACAGCACGGGCAGACGGGCATGGTCTACATGGATTGATGTCAGTGGACGAGAGGGAGGACTCAGCGCGGGTGCGAAGTTTATCATCATCTTTCTAATTGTCGGTGGCGACGATTACGAATGTGGGTCCGGTCGCTTGGTGGACTATGGACTCAGAGTCTGGAGATGTTCAAACGACATGGGATGCCCCCTCGCTTTGAGTATTTGCTTGGGCAGCCTGCGTCATCTCCATGCTCTGCTACACTGAACAAGAACCCCCTCCAAGCATGCATTCGAGGCCGACAGCTATGGTTTACCTGAAACATCCGCAGGGGTTTCTGAATTAGCCACGCCGGAAACAAAGACGAGCAACAAGCAACAAGCCAAAGGACAGCAATTCAACCTCATCCCAACGAAATCACCCCTTTACCGGGCAACATTCACCTGTACTCCCATATCATCGACAAGGGATCCATCGACACGGTTTGTTTGAAGCAAAGACGCAAAATAAGCATCAACCCACGACTGGTACGCTTTCCTGCCCCTTTTGTTCAGGCGGTAAACAAACCTCCCGCCGACGATGCTGATCGCCTCATTCTCCAGCTTTCAGCCTAGTCCATCTCGCAATAAGAACCGCAGAACATGTTCGAGAACGGCTTCGAGTCGGGGTTCATCATTCACCATCCCGTGTTCCTGGTCACCTACATCGTTGCGATTCCAGCATGGATAGTCGCTTTCGCCGGGCAGTGTGCGGCAGAAGCCAAGCTCGGTGAGGATCGCTTTCCTACGGTACGAGAGATGTTTGCTGAGGGGGTCACCAATGTCTCCAGTCTCTTCGGACGGCAGAACGCCTGTCTGCGGAACGCTGTGGTTTAGCATCTGGATCCAATTGTAGGTGCATACTTCTCCCGCTAGCCTACAGCTCACACCTCGCCTCAGAGCTATCATAATCCATCTTTTGTCAGTCTCACGCCCACTTGGTCTCTTGTGTTACTCAAGGTCTGACTCTGCTTTATCTCAGCCTCGCGCTGGCGACAGACCAACTCGCCATCCACCGATTCCAGCTCGCCGTAGTCACATCCGTCGCCCTCGTTTTCGCCGTCATTGGCACCGAGTTTATCTTTTCACGAGACAGCGCCCTCATTGCCGTTGGTGCCGGGTGGCTCCTCACCGCCATGGTCGATGTGAGTTCCGCATTTTCTCTCGTCTTTGCATTCCCCATGAAGCACCGCTTTCTCGTCTTTTCTCGTCGGCTTTGCTCTCTGCCTCCCGCTGATGCACAACCCCCGCAGATCATCTGGGTGCTCTACCTGACCTCGGAAGAGGACTCCACCATCTACCACCTCCTGACCGCGGGCGGTACGGGCGGCCTCGCTGGCCCCAGCCGTCGCAACCGCGGCTCGATGCACGTCGGCCGTCGAGATTCCGCCTCAGCTGCCCTTGCAGGTGGAGGCGAGAACGGTATCGGGGGTGGAGGAGGGATGGGCATGTCGCGCCCAAGTGGGAACATGAACAACGGGGGAGGAGGATATCCGATGGGCGGATACTCGTCCGCGCCGATCGACACGACGCCGCAAAAGACCCAGGTGACGGCCGTCCGAGGCGACTACGGAACACAGAATCACAGCCCCATGGGATCCGAGGACGTCACGTACAAGCATCAGGCGAGGTGAGTGAACAATACGTATTTCGAGGTCAAAGTATTTTCTAACGCTTTCGATCAGGGCAATGTACGCCTACTCTGCGTCGCCGGACGACCCGAACGAGGTCTCCTTTTCGAAAGGCGACGTCCTCGACGTCGTGGACAACACCGGCAAGTGGTACCAGGTCCGAACGCCCGCCGGGACGACAGGGGTGCGTAGTTGTCTTCCCCCCGTCCTTCCTTGTTCCCATCTTCCCCCATTTCCGTCTTGCCCTCTTCCTGGTTCCGAAATTCCCCCTTTTTCTGTTTTCCCAACTTCCCCGCTTCTCATTTTCCCGTCCTCCCCTCTTCCCGTTGAACGCGCTCGAGGTGGATGAAAAGGTTAGAGAGAGGGTCAACTTGAACGATCTCCGCAAGCCGGCGGTTGGCGGGGAGGACGCGACGGCAATAACGAGGAGGCAGTAAAGATGAGGACACGGATGGAGCAAATGGATATTCCGGCAGATGCCGGAAAAAGGGGAAGACAAAGAGATGAAGGCAGGGCGAGGGGAAGAACGGAACAAGGGAAGAAGAGCGGTGACTGATACTCGCTCCAGATTGCGCCCTCGAACTACCTCACGATGATCTGATCTGCGCCACAGACACGAAAGTAATGAAGGTGCCGGTCAAAACACCCATGCATGCAATATAATGAGTTCAGGAGCAACCCTCTACTTCTTCTTTTTCTTCTTCTTCTTCTTCCCGCCGCCGCCAGTGGTCCCATTCTGCGCAGTCGTCGGGCTCGGCGGTCGAGATGCGTCCGGCGTGGGAGGTTCGGAGACCGGTTCAGACTCTTCTGTCGGTTCTGTCTCTTCGGTCGGTTCTGATTGCCCCCTCATTCCATCTATCCTGTCTACCCCAACTTCCCCGGTCCCCTCTTTTGCATTCCCGGCGCTTTCGCTGAGTGCTCCGTCCTGTTGTCCGAGATTGCCCGCTTCAATGACAGCTGACGACGTTCCCCGGGCTTCCTCCTGACCGTTCCCTACTGTTGAAAACTCTGACGCCTTGGCCTCCTTCTCCTCTGAAGGCTCCTCTGCCATCTCTGCAGTCTCCTGCGGTGCCTCCACTCCCTTCACGTCCTCCTCCACGGTCGATGTCTCCATTGAATCATTTGGCGGAACCTCGGCGATAATCGGGCTACTCTCCTGCGCAGGCTGTACCGCTGTCTCTAACGATTTCTCTTTCTCCTCTGAAGTGGTCTCCAGAATCGATATCTCGGGGTCTCTGTGGGACGGAACCTGTTCCTCCGTCGGAGGATTGTTTTCCCTCTTCGTCTCGATGGCAGTTGACGTTCCATCGTTTCCGGTCATTTCCCCCGGTATCGTGACCCGGGTTTTGCTTTCCTCGCCTGCCGTTGACGGGAGTGGTTCCTCCGCTGGCACTGGGACCGCAACAGACATCGAGTTCGACGAGGCAGCTGCAACCTCGGGCGCTACACCATTCTCCACCGCCTCCATCTCGTTGTCCATCTCCTCCGTCGACTCTTCCAGCTCGAGTTCCAGAGGAAGGGGGACCGCCACTACCTGTTCTTTAGAAGTGGTCTGGGCCGCGTCGTGGACCGGTGCAAACATAGAGTCCATGGTCGCTGTCGATGCTGGTGGGGAAGGAGGAGAGTGATTCTCGGCCGTGGGAGGTGAGTCTGGTTGAAGTGGGGGTAGGTCTGGTATTGGGGATGATGTCGGTTCGAGCAATGCTGGAGGTAGGTCGGCGTTGAACCCGGCCTCGGTTCTCGATTCCATGAGCGGGCTGGAGTGCAGCATAGGTGCCTCCGACAATGCAGGATCTTCCGAAGGGATGTCGACTGAGAGGGCGGGGGTGTCGACGGCCGGATCTATCTCTTCTAGCGTAGGTGGTGGAATCAAAACTTCACTCGTTGGCGCAATCGGCGACGGTCCATTCGACTTCTCTTCCTCCTCTAGGATCGTTAGGCTCTGCATCAGAGCAGTCTCGTCCGCTTTGACACCATGATGGGCATTCCCATTCACCACAGACTGCTCCTGCTCCCCATTTTCTTCTATCCATTCCTGCAGTGCCTTCGTCTTCGCCTCCAGTTCGCCATCCTTCGACACCTCTTCTGTACCCTGGTACACGCCGTGTTCCAATCCGCGCATGAGGAATGGAATGACGGCACGAATCCACACGTCGGCGAAGGCGACGCAAACGCGACGCGCTTCTCGCCTGCGGGCTGTCCGTTGATCCGGAGTTAGCTGCGTTTCGGAGTTGCGACGGAGAAGCTGGGCGCGGGGTTCGGATGGGGTGCGCGTGTGTTTCAGAATCGGCACTTCATCGCGTGAATTGGAGCGTGAATGCAGTCCATTGGGCATTTCTGGCGCCGAACCGGCCTGCTGGACGAATTGGAGAATGGAAGTGGTGGAGGTGAGCAGGGAGGATATCTGTATTGCGACGAGTTGAGGACGAAGCTGGAGCGGAGCGAGAAGACGGAGCGAGTTGAGAGAGTTGACATGGCTGTTGATCAGCTGGGCGAGAGGGGGGAAGTGGGCCGTGATGGAGGGTGGCTGTTGATCTGTTTCGGTCAGAGCAAGTTGGGGTGGAGAGACGGGTGACGCAAGAATTGCAGGGATGTGGTAGGGTGCGACGAGAATAAGGGACGGGTTGGTCGCTGCTTTGGCCGATGATCGCAGTGTCGTCGCGAGGGCCGTCGAAGCGGCTGATGCGTTGAGCGAAAAGGAGGAGAGAACCGCATGCGAAAACGGTTCCGTGACCAGTGAGGAAAAGTCCATACCCACTCGCGCAAACGACATGGCACAGTAGCCGAGTTGGACGAGGATAGACGACATGGACGCCGAGTCGGATGCTATGCGGGGGATGTACGAGCCAACGAGCTCGATCAGGTCCGTCACGCATTGATGGGCAAACGAGGTGAGATGCGCTACTTGTTCACCCGAGGACGAGTCGAGGAAGATGGCCGAGAACTGGGAGATGATATCGTAGACGTGTTCTCGAAATAGGTCGACGTATTTTCGGACATATCGTATTGGCTCGGCACGATCGCGTTCGATTTGGACGAGCTGTGCGCGGAAATTGACCAGACGACTGGCGAGGAATGCCAGGCCAAGTTCCGGCTCATCGATGCTGCCGAGGCGACGGAGAAATCCGACTGCTTTGACGAGGGTCGGTAGCTTGACCGGCTGGCGCAGTAGCGTGAGGAGTTGGGAAAGCATGAGATGCAGTACACCCTCGACCTCTTTTGCAACGTCCTCGACGAGGGGGATGGACCCGTATCGCTTGACAAGAGTTTCGGTGTGTGCGGCCAATTCCATTGCTTCATGATAATACCCATTCCGGACGCAAGTGTCCATAAGCTGTGGGATCTCGAGCAGGTCCAGTAGCTTGTCCTGGTGTTCCTGCACCAGCGCAGCCCGTCCCCGCACGACCTGGATCCCTGTTGTACTAGTTGCAAAGGACCGGCACTCCTCCTCCAGCGCCGGAACAGCATCCAACAGCCGTCCGAGACTACCCGAAAAGTCATCGAATGCAGAGCTGACGGCCGAGGAGCACTTGTGGACCGAGATGAAGGTCGGGTACTCGCGAAAGCACAGGTTGGTGAGTTCGGATTCGACCGACGAGGCTTCTGACGAGATCAATGGAGGCTCAGCGACGATCTGAGGGAGGGGAAGCGAGACGAGGTGGTCGAGATAGGTTTGGGCAGTCGCCGAGGATAGGTCGGGATGGGGCAGACGTTGAGCATCGGCGGTAGCGTGGAGGAGATCTACCAGGGAGACTGCTGGACCTGACGGAGTCTATCAGCGGGGCCGGGGAGCTTTATCGGATAGGAGACTCACCGTCGACCTCCTCCATGGCTGGCAATGCTCGAGGGTCTACAGGACGCGGTATAGTCTTGATTGACCCGATACATTGGCCATCATGGATGCCATAGAGCGCGTGCATAACACGGCGATAGATCTACTTCCATATCATGACGTGTAGTCGTCGTCGAGAACCACGTGGCCATCTTTGAGTAGAAAGTTGACAGTGAGCCAATCGTCGTAAATCTATACACAACACCTAGAATTTTCTTGGAAAATAGCCTCAAAGGCAGCTCGATCTCTTCGTACGCGCCCAAAAGAAGGAGGCCATCATGCTGTCATACAGATCCGCCAGCTCCCTTACTCGAAATGCGCCAGCGCAAGCGGTCCGCGCTCTTCATTGCTCGGCTAGTCGGGCGACCAAGGGACCGGTCAATCGGATGTCCCGTACGATCACCCAGCCCAAAGCCCAGGGTGCTTCTCAGGTGGGGCTGATTCTACTTTGAGAGAGAGTCAGTTGGCTGAGACTGTTCAAGGCAATGTTGTATGCGACCGAGGGTGTGGATAACGAGTCCGATTTCAGCAAGGCCATGGTAGGAGTCGCTAGTGTCTGGTGAGTTATCTGTCCAGGCTCTAGGGTCAAGCTAACCTCAATAGGTATGAGGGAAATCCGTAAGTATATATCCAGTCCCCAGCGCTAATAGTTAGATGCAATGGACATCTGCTTGCGCTCGGTCAACGAGTGAAAAAGTCGCTCGTGGACGCTGGTATCATCGGGTACCAATTTGGAACCGTCGGTGTGTCGGACGGTATCAGTATGGGGACTTTTGGAAGTGAGTACTCTGCTCCGCTGTAAGGCCTGTTCTAATCCTCATTCTAGTGTCCTACTCGCTTCAGTCCCGAGATCTCATTGCCGACCAGGTCGAGACCGCCGCCGGTGGACACTGGCTGGACGGAATGGTAGTCGTTCCTGGGTGCGACAAGAACATGCCCGGTACTCTGATGGCTCTTGGACGTTTGAACCGACCTGGATTGATGGTGTACGGAGGAACGATCAAGCCCGGTCAATGTGGAGGTGGTGCCGACGGCCGTCCAGCTGAAGTTCTCGACATTGTTTCCGCTTTCCAGGCATACGGGAAATATCTCCAAGATGGACAGACACCCGAGGCCGAAAAGATCCGAGCAGAGACTATCAGGAATGCCTGTCCCGGTCCCGGTGCTTGCGGAGGAGTGAGTTGACGATGGTTCGCACCAGCTAACATTCATAGATGTACACTGCCAATACAATGGCTTCCGCTGCTGAAGCTCTCGGAATGACGCTGCCGGGATCTTCCTCGTTCCCCGCTGAATACCCGGAAAAGCAAGCCGAGTGCGATGCTGTCGGACCAACAATGATGAGATTACTCGAGGACAACGTGTTGCCGCGTGATATCATGACCCGGGCCGCTTTCGAGGAGGCTATGGTCAGCATCTAGAGATTGGGACGACAGCCGGATGCTGATCTTTGCAGGTCCTCACCATGGCTCTCGGTGGATCGACCAATGCCGTGCTCCATCTCATCGCTATCGCCCACTCGTGTGGCATCACTCTGACGATTGACGACTTCCAGAGCGTGTCAGAGAGGGTTCCTTTCCTCGCGGATCTGAAACCCAGTGGTAAATACGTCATGGAAGACGTCAACACTGTCGGTGGGATTCCAAGTGAGTAATGCGCTGAGGGGAGAGCTGACATGCCAGGTGTAATTCACTACCTCATCAAGCTTGGCCTAATGAAGGGCGAGGGGCTCACCGTGACGGGCAAGACGCTCGGCGAGAATGTCGATCGATGGATGGTCAAGTACGGCAGCAAATGGGAGGGACAGCAGGTCATGCGACCTCTGAGCAATCCCATCAAGGAGACTGGCCATATCCGGTAAGCTCGCCGGAACCAAGACTTGCTACAACGCTGAAATTTCGTTGCAGAATCCTTCGTGGAAACCTCGCGCCAGGAGGCGCTGTCTCCA
Source organism: Tremellales sp. Uapishka_1 (assembly GCA_035521475.1). Taxonomy (NCBI): domain Eukaryota; kingdom Fungi; phylum Basidiomycota; class Tremellomycetes; order Tremellales; species Tremellales sp. Uapishka_1. The sequence goes on along the minus strand of JASZXS010000001.1, from coordinate 174,562 downwards.
AGATCACTGGAAAGGAGGGTGTCCGATTTACGGGTAAATGCAGAGCATTCGATGACGAAGAGAGCTTCGTGAAAGCCGTCGAGAGTGGATCCATCAAGAAGGGAGAAAAGACTGTGGTTGTTCTGCGATACCTCGGACCCAAGGGAGGACCAGGTGAGGGACTTTTGGGTTGTACCTATCCTCAAATAGCACTGACAGTATAATAGGAATGCCCGAAATGCTGAAACCTACGAGTCTGATCATGGGTGCTGGTCTTGGATACGACGTTGCTTGTCTCACCGACGGGCGATTCAGTGGAGGGTGTGTACAATGTGTCCCTTACTTCAAGCTTCACTCACCTCGTCACACAGTTCCCACGGTTTCGTTGTCGGACACGTCGTCCCCGAGGCGCAAGTCGGCGGACCGATCGCACTTGTCCAGGACGGCGACGTGATTCACATTGATGCCGTCGCCAACACGCTCTCCGTCGAGGTCTCGGACGAAGAGCTTGCCAAGCGAAGGGAAAGCTGGGTCGCCCCGCCTCTCAAGGTGTCTTCGGGTACGCTCTACAAGTACGCTAAGCTGGTCACCGATGCCAGTCAGGGCTGCAGTCAGTGTGATGTGTCTTACTAGCTTGCTTGTGTGCTGATTAGCTCCTTTAGTCACCGACGCGGGATACTAGAGGGGACGGAGGATCAGCATAGTAGATTCCGGTATGCAATGCATTGTAGTGTAGCTTTGACCAGGTTTATATCATCGCTCTCATAGGGAGAGACACGGTGCTCGTGGATCGAGGATTTTCCGTGCTTTGCCGCCGCGCGCTCTCCAGCTCTCCCCTCTCCCTCATTACCCCGGTGTCCTGTCATCATTAGACGTAATCAGTTGATAATATAGTCTGAACAATGATGAAAATCATGTAAGGGAATCCCTTACTCTTCAACAACGTCACTCGTCAATACGACGTGTAGGAGGAAAGGTGGCTCGCTTAAACCGACAGACCGATCTGCTGAGGTGGGTACCACGAGCAGCGGTAGAATTGAGATGGATATGAAGCTTGAGATTGCCCGTCTCTCGCTGCCGAGACTAGTTCTGTTTCTGCCGAGTGGCATCGGCAGCTGGATCATAGGGAGTGTCGAAATTATTGGAGTCGAGGGTGGTTTAGTGACCGCGAAGGCTGCTGGTCCGAGTAATGACATATCCAGGGATTGCTTTTAAGGATCACTCGCACAGATCTCTGGCGCTATCTTCTTGACAGCACTATTTGTTCTTGAACGTTCCTCTATCGCAATGATCTTTGACGCCGCCGTAATGCAATGCTTCACGGAAGTCAAAGGTTTGCTTTTCAGCTTCATCAGCTTGTAAGGATGGGGGTAGGGAAGGTTTGGGATAGAGATTAACTCTTGCTGAGGTAAAAGAGTGCCGCTCTTGGAGTTTCTGTCAGGGTTACATCGCCAGAGTATTGTGAACTCAGAGAGACACACTCACATTCGCCAGAAAAACAGCAGTACATTGTCCGCCATGCCGGACGAAAGAGCTGCCACACGGATTCCGCAAGGGTTTCAGATGCTTATCAAAAGATGACGTGGAGTTTTCTTGGTGGCGACTGAACCTTGACCTTCCAGCTTGGCTTTACGCTGCCTAAGGTCACATCTCGTCTTTCAACCTCGTCTACAACAAAAGTCGCCCATCATGTCGAGCGACAAGGAGCTGTACAAGCTAGAGCTTCTCTCGCTGGTCTCACGACTGTCTCAGGAGCTGTTCAATCACACAAAGCTGCAGGACAAGAAGCTGGCCGAGTTTGTCATTGCAGTATGTTCCCCTGCTTGAGCTTCGGCTTTGCTTACCCCTGGTCAGTTACACGAACAGAGCAAGACCCCAGGCGCTTTCCAGTCGAAGCTCAACGACATTGGAGCCGACTTTCCCGAGTCGTTCGTCAAGAACATGGACCGACTCATCATCACCATGCATCCGAAATACAAGCGAAAGGCTGCCAAGGCGAAAGCGGCCGCGCTCTCGTCCAAACCGACCGACAAGACCGCCTATATCGCCGACGAGCAGAAACAGATGCAGGCGCGCAAATTTCCGGGACTGTCGGTGCCCGACCAAGAGTGGAGACCGGTTGACAAGTACCTCGAAGACAGGGCACGCATCGAGCCGGCATCGGAGAAACTGCCGGCCTCTCTATCGGTGGACGACACCATTGCACAGCTATCGGCGGTTGCATCCCGTCGGAATCGACCGGCTGCTGAGGATTTCCTGGACGGCGAACCATCTGCCAAAAGGATGAGGAATGGGGATGATGGATATAACCGAGGAGGGCATGGTGGCAACGACGGATACGGTGGACGAGACAATGGATACGGAGGACGAGACAATGGATACGGAGGACGGGGTGGATCGAATGGCAATTCTGGCGGAAATGGATACGATGGGAGAGGGCGGGGAGGGCGTCCGATAATGGACGACAAACCCGTCTTGTACAAGATATATAACGGGTCGGTATCAAACGTCAGGGATTTCGGAGCGTTTGTCAGCCTTGAAGGGGTCCAGGGTCGTATCGAAGGTGTGTACCCCGAAGCATTATCTTGAAGCGAAGGCTGACTTTCGCAGGAATGGTCCATGTCTCGCAAATTACCGGGAGTCGAGTGAACGCCGCGTCTGAGGTGTTGACGAGGAATCAGCGGGTGAAAGTCAAGGTCATGTCGATTGCAGGGACGAAATTGAGTCTGAGTATGAAGGACGTGGATCAGAGTACTGGAGCGGATTTATCGTACGTGCTCTAGTCGCCTGTCGATTTGTCACCTCTTACCATCAACCTAGACCGCATCTGCACGTCAAAAGCAACGAGGAAATTGCGGACGAGGAGAGGCGGCATGCGGCTCGACCGTCGGGCAGCAACTCGACGCCCTTGATACACGTTGACGAACGAAAGGGTTCAAGCGCGAAGAGGCTGTCCAGTCCGGAACGTTGGGAGATCAAGCAGCTGATTGCGAGTGGTGTAGTGGATGCTTCGGAAGTGAGTTCATCTTGCATTATCTTGCCTGGTCCGTCCTTATGTGTCTTAGTATCCCGATTTGGACGAAGACTTTGGGACATCACTAGCAAATCCCGAGGTGGACGAGGAAGTCGACATCGAAGTCAACGAAGTCGAACCCGCCTTTTTGTCTGGACAAACGAAGATCCATCTGGAACTCTCTCCCGTCAAAATCATCAAGGCTCCCGATGGGTAAGACATTCCCTTGCGATATCATGAACGATCAACTGACGACCTGCAGATCCATGAACCGTGCAGCTCTTGCCGGCGCGTCGCTCGCAAAGGAAAGAAGTGATTTGAGGAAACTCGAGGCCAACGAGGAAGCCGATTCGCAACCGCGAAACTTTAATCAACCTTGGCTCGATCCCATGGCCCAAGGGGGCGAGAAGCAGTTTGCATCGGATCTCAAGGGAACGATTCTGGGCCAAAAAGCTGCACAGGCGCCTGCTTGGAAAGCCGCCAACAAGGCTACATCATATGGTAGGATCACGACCATGAGTATCCAGGAGCAGCGACGCAGTCTGCCCATCTATAAGCTGAGGGATCAGCTGGTGAAGGCTATCCGAGAGGTATGTCTTGTTCCCTCGAGCCTTGCGGTAAGCTACTGACAATATACTAGAACCAAGTCTTGGTAGTTGTCGGGGATACCGGTTCCGGTAAAACGACGCAAATGGCGCAGTATCTCGCCGAGGAGGGACTGCTCCAGCACGGTCGATTGGGTTGTACCCAGCCTCGAAAAGTGGCCGCCGTATCTGTTGCCAAGCGTGTCGCAGAGGAAGTAGGATGTCGTCTCGGGTCAGAAGTTGGATATACAATCCGTTTTGAGGATCTGACCAGTCCAGAGACGAAGATTAAGTATATGGTACGTCTCTATCTCTTGGCTTGCTCTAGAAGCGTGCTGATCCAAGTAGACGGATGGTATGCTGCTGCGAGAACTTTTGGTAGATCCAGACTGCTCGAAGTATGCCGTGATCATGCTGGATGAGGCGCACGAGAGGACAGTCGCTACCGATGTCTTGTTTGGTTTGATGAAGAGTGGGTGTGCACTCTCTATCCCTCAGGGTCGAGCTGATCCGTCATCTGCAGAGGCTTGTAAACGACGACCAGATCTCAAGCTTATCTGTACATCAGCGACGTTGGATGCGGAAAAGTTTTCGAAATATTTCTGGGAATGCCCAATTTTCACCATCCCCGGTCGAACGTTCCCCGTCGAAACGCTGTACACCAAGGATCCGGAACCCGACTATCTCGAGGCCTCGCTCATCACCATTCTGCAAATCCATCTTATGGAACCGCAGGGAGATATCCTGCTGTTCTTGACGGGTCAAGAGGAAATCGATACGGCCTGCGAGATTCTTTACGAAAGAGTCAAAGCGCTCGGTCCGCAGGTCCCCGATCTCCTGATCCTGCCAGTATATGCCGCGCTGCCGTCCGAAATGCAATCAAAGATCTTCGACCCAGCGCCACCGGGAGCACGAAAATGTGTCATTGCAACCAATATCGCCGAGACGAGTATTACCATCGATGGAGTGTACTACGTTATCGATCCGGGATTCTCGAAACAGAACGCCTACGATCCCAAACTCGGCATGGATTCGCTCGTTGTTACAGTGAGTTCCCTACTCTCAGCTGCACATCCATTTGGCTGATTCCCTTCAGCCTATCTCGCAAGCGCAAGCGCGACAGCGAAGTGGTCGAGCAGGACGTACTGGACCTGGAAAGTGCTACCGTCTCTACACAGAGATTGCGTACCGAAACGAAATGCTGCCGAATCCTATTCCCGAAATTCAGAGGACCAACTTGGCGTCGACCATCCTTACGCTAAAGGCGATGGGCATCAACGATCTCATCAATTTCGACTTTATGGACCCTCCGCCGTCCGCAACGATGTTAACGGCACTTGAACAGCTGTATGCGCTGGGCGCGCTGGACGATGAAGGACTATTGACGCGAATCGGACGAAAGATGGCAGATTTCCCACTGGATCCGGCGCTCGCCAAGATGCTCATCAAGTCGGTCGAATATGGATGTTCCGAGGAATCTTTGACGATCGTGGCCATGTTGCAAGCCGGCGGTCAGGTGTACTATCGACCAAAGGACAAGCAAGCGCAGGCGGATGCAAAGAAGGCAAAGTTCCACCAGCCAGAGGGAGATTTGTTGACGCTGCTGGTGAGGACGGTGTGAATGGGTCGGGTAGACGGCCGCTGATAAGCACCTAGGCGGTATACAACGGCTGGAAGGCGTCCAAGTTCAGTAATCCTTGGTGCTTCGAAAACTTCATCCAGACGAGAGCGATGAAGACCGCGCAGGATGTGAGGAAGCGTGGGTCCTTGCTCCCTTGAATATCTGGCGGTGTCTGACGTCTCTGTAGAACTGATTGGTATTATGGATCGGTACAAGCATGATCTCGGTGAGTCTCCGAGAACAGATTTGCCATTGTTGGCGCGAGATCGATCTGACGACCACTCAGTATCCTGTGGAACAAATTACAATCGTGTTCGAATGGCGATCTGTTCTGGGTTCTTCCGAAATGCTGCCAAGAAGGGTATGGTTCAATCCCCCCTATTCGTTGACGACTTGGCTGATATCTCCATAGATCCCACGGAAGGCTATAAGACCCTTGTCGAGGGCACTCCAGTCAGCATTCATCCTTCAAGTGCCTTGTTCCAGCGTCCACCAGAGTGGTGCATCTACTACGAGCTGGTCCTTACAGCGAGTAAGTGTCATCAGCACTTGTGGACACTCGTGCTGACCCATTTGCAGAGGAATACATGCACCAGGTCACGGTGATCGAGCCCAAGTGGCTCTCTGAAGTCGCCCCGACCTTCTTCCGTGTGGCCGATCAAAACAAGATCAGTAAACGGAAAGCGTCGGAAAAGATCGAGCCGTTATTCGACCGATTTGCGGCCAACAAGGACGATTGGGTGAGTGGACTGCTCTGTCTCGGTGGGGACGCACGCACGTTGCTGATGCTATCATACAGCGTCTCAGCAAGCAAAAGAGAGCGACGAGGTCGTCACAGACGTTTGGGTAGATCTATTGTCGTTTTATGTATCGGTTGCGAGAATGAATCGGCTCGGCTATCGGGCCGAAGAAACAACTTCGGGAAATAGTTCAGTTGCGGTATTGCTGTTTTGCCCATTTGTCTATCCCATCGATCCATACTGGCTTCGGCAAGGACCTCGATGTCCACGCCATGCTGCCTTGTCCGCGGCTCCGTCAGTATGTGATATACTCTGGCCTGTCCTTCTCGTTTGACATTCAAATCTAAGACATCGACGAGTTCTTCTACCTTCCCCACATTGTCCGTCCTGGAGAGACGATATCGTCCACGGGCTTCGTTAGGAAAGCTGGGGGCAAGGGTGCCAACCAGGCGTATGCTCTGGCTAGAGCTGGAGGGGCCGTTCACCTTGATGCGGACATAGGAGCGGACGGGACGTGGATCAAGTCGGATTTGGAGATGGGCGGCGTGAGGGTGGAGAGGGTCAGAACGGTGGAACACGAGGTGAGTGGTCCTGCTATGTCTGAGGGATTTTGGTGTTTCGTGTTCTGTCCGAGTATCCGAGGGCGTCCGTTCGCGTTGATCGCCCTCCCTCCAGAGCTTGGATGTCAGTTCTGCTCTTATATCATTACTGTCCTCCGGTTCCCGTGTCTGCGGTCTCTATTTCCTGTTCCGGCTCTATGCCTCGCTCACGAGGCTTCATGAACTGACGATTCCGCCAGGCGACCGGCAGAGCTATTATCCAGTCTTCGCCTGATGGTGAAAACAGTATAGGTAGGTCTCAATCACGGTAAAACAACAAGCTGATCTCTTTTCCGTCAGTATTGCACGCAGGCGCAAACTTTCACGTCTCGGAAACCAACTCTACCCCAATCCTCGAAGGCATCACCCACCTCCTCCTTCAGAACGAGATACCACTCCCGACGACTCTCGCCTATCTCCAGGCGGCAGGCGCGGCCAATGTCGTATCGGTATTCAACCCCTCTCCGATGCTCTCTCCCGAACAACTACAATCTTTTGCATGGAGGGACCTTTCGTGGCTCATCGTCAATGAGGTTGAACTTCAAGACCTACTGGCCGCCTTTGGTTCTCCCACGGACGACAAGAACACGTCCATCAAAGAACTGGCTGTCTCGCAACTGCTCACCCTCCATCGCTCCAGCTACTTCTCGCCCCAGGTGTCGGTGATATGTACCCTCGGTGCCCAGGGTATACTGTACTTCCAGGCGCCGACATCGTCTCCCAGCACAGATCCGCCCATTCACCACCTGCCCGCTGAGAAACTACGGAACCCATTAAAGGACACCACCGGCGCCGGCGACTGCTTTGCGGGCTACTTTGTGGCCGGTCTCATGGAGTCTGGGGCCGAGGAGCTAGAACAAGTCCTGACAACGTGTCTGGCCGTGAGTATCTGTCTTCCTCCGGATTGCAGGGTAAGAATGCTGAAGCTATGTCTAGGCATGTGCACTGTGCGTGGAGAACAGCGGGGCGATGGAGAGCATTCCGTCCAGGGACGAGGTCATGAGTCGGCTCTAGGTAGAGGGAGAACAAGAAGCCGTTGGAGCAACGGATCTATAGAGGCAACGCAAGCTCGGGTCCCGTAAGGGGGAGTATGAACAGCCGTAGATGCGCGGATTACTGTATCTGTATGATGTAACGCCGCGCTTCTGAGCCCAGGTCGGAAGAATGAGAGCAGCGCCCCGCCACACGCATGGTGGACAGCTGTTCCGAGGGGAGACTTGTGCTGTACAACAAGCAGCTGAGTTGCCGTCCTCCCTCGAGATCACATGGCAACGGATGAACCCCTTCTCTTCTCATCTATTGATCGGTATGACGCCAGTCGTATCTCAGCTCTCCAATGAAACCTTGTCAGAATCTGTCCACGAAAATCCCTCTCAGTCTCGGATCATCCCCGCCTCGATCTTATGGAAGACATATAGGTTTCCTGCTTTCTGCAATGCTCTTATAAAGGCCGAAGGGGTAGCCTGGGCAAAATGTGCGGAACCAGATTGACAATTCTCGAGGTGTACGGAAATCAGAGAGAGCCGACTCGCAAAGACGGTCGATCGCGATGCACTATTCGAGACCTCAAGTGTCCCAACGCTCGTTTTCAGATGCTTCACGAACTCAATTTGCTCGACAGAAGAAGTGAAAACAATGGAGACGAACAAAAGCAGTATCAACACAGTCTGCTATCGGTGACCACGTTCCAAAGCGGTCCGAGCGCTGATTAGGACCCCTCGAGGCAGTGATGTTATAATCTTCAAAGCTGACATTCGGATCACGCTCTAATCGCCGAGATCTACCACCGAGTTGGCGGAGAAACTCGGGATTCACACCCTGTCGCCTCAGAGAACTTCAGCCTTTCCATCGCCGCCCGAATGCTTATGCACCAGATTTGTTGGCCATGAGCAAGATCGATTGGCGCGGTGCTGGACAGAGATAGGCGCTTCCTGCTGTCGGCTGAATGCGTGTGAACAACGTTACATTTACGTAATCTGGATTACAACCGTGGGTTTGGCCGAAAGCTAATCTACGCCGACCGAGTGTCGGTCCTTTGTTGATGCTCTCCTCCCGCATGCATCAGACAACAGAGCAGCCCCTCTCCCTTTTTATCCCATGAGATCATCCTAGACTAGTACACGCAATGTCAGCCCGGCCACCCATTCCCGCGTTTGGAACCTCAACAGAATTGGGTCCACCTCTAGTAACTCAACCCGCCCCCGAGCCTGCCCAAACAAGTCGACCAACCTTGTCTTTCATCCCACCGAACGAAACGTCCTTGATTCCTACCTCGACACAGTCGCAGAAGGGGAACCCTCGGTCGGGAGCGAGAAGAGCGAGTCTGATGCCGCCGCTTACCGCTCTGGGCGTCGAAAGAGGAGGCGGGCGGAGCAGAGCGCATACTGTCAGCGTGTCGCTACGGACTGCGAAAGCTCCTGTGTTCGATACCAGTGCAAGAGACGACGTCAAGAACGATGAAGTCAGGATAGACCCTTCTCATAGCGATGTGGCAGACGAGAACGGCCAGCTGCACGACGAGGTCGTAGGCATGCTAGACGTTGTGGATCCTCAGATTGCGACCGGTAAGTCAAGTCAATAGGTAGGGCGTTTCCTGACGGACGCAGTGAACAATCTGCAAAATATGACAAACTCGATCTTGATCCCGCATTTCCCCAAGCTGTGGAATCGGCGTCCCGAAGTAGAGTTGTCCGGAACTCCCAGCGACGATAGTCTAGTGTAAGTGTTTACCCTTAATGATAAAACATAGCTCATATCTCGTCAGACCCCTTATCGACGAGGGTCTGCCGACACCGGTAACAGCTCGCCAGCGGTCCGGCACTACGCGTTCCCGAGCGTCCACCACCTCCCGCTTCCTCACCCCGGGTAACCGGGACCGAGCGACCTCGCAGTCTCTCTCACCATCGACGGCTCGTCGTGCGCGGTCCGCTTCCGTCGCAGTCTCCATCCTCAACGAAGATGCTCGTGATGAAAACATCTCTGCTCCGGTAGATTTCCACGTTGACGACGGGGACGAGCACGAGCTCGACGTGCACGTGAAGAGCATTCTGCGGAAACGGGACAAGGCAAGGCGGGTCCTGAGGGGAGTTTGGACGTTCGTCAAGACGCCTATGGGAGCTATCACGGCGATCTATGGATTCCTCGTGGCATTCTGGGGAGCGGCCATTGTCTTGTTCCTGCTCGGGTGGATCAAGACGGGCAGTCAGAACCAAAAGGATATCTGGGTCGAGATTTCGAGTCAGGTCGAGAACGGCTTGTTTACCGTCACGGGCGTGGGCCTGATCCCCTGGCGAGTGACGGATACTTATCGTACGTCTTTTCGCGATGGTCCGTGCTGATAAGGTAGGGATCTACATCATCTGGAAGCTGAAGAGGCTATCGACCAAGTTGAGGGCGGAGAGAGATCTACCGCCTATCGAGGATCCGGATGATATGCCAGATCCTGCGTTCGATAAAGATTTCGTTCAGGTGAGTTTCTCCCTCAAGAACACGGGTAGTACTGATTTTTACAACAGGTCCTGTCGGATAAACAACAAGAGCAACTACATTATCAGCAGGAGAAATATGCGAGAAGTCAGGTAGGTGCGGACAGGCTGAAAGATATATCCCTCACCTGGTTGCACAGACGTGGTACAAACCCCACGCGACTGCTACGCACCGTGCCTTCCCCATCCATTGGGCATTGTGGAACTCATTGGTGCGTCTGCGGATCTTGTGGCGGATGACGTCCCGGCGCTGATCAGATGACAGCTGATGGACGGCAACTCCTTCTTCCAATGGTGAGTGGAGATCCCGAAGACGCGTCGCGTTTCTGATCATCGTATTCTCCAGTATCCTATGGTAAGATATCCCTAGCTTTGGCGCATCTCCCTTCTCGCGCGCTGACCCATACGATCAAAGTGGTTGTATGTGGGGCTTGAGTAAGCGCCTCGACTCTCCTCATAGATCTTGAGCTAATCATTCGGGCAGACCGGCACCAGCGGCCCGCATGGACGACCGGGACTTTGATCCCCTTCTCCTTTCTCTGTGGTATGGGGTGAGTCTCCCCAGCGGTCTCTCGTAAAGCCCGTTGACAGCACAACAGTGCCGCCGCCTTGATATGGAAAGGGTGAGTGGACCGACACCTGCGCGGATAGTCTGTCCTTGCGCTGACTCAGTCTTCATTCTTAGAGGCGCGTATACGAAAAAGCGAGATACGGTGGAGTCGAAATTGCGAGAAGCGCTGGGGGTCCCGTTGGCCATTGGCCTTCCGGCTGACGCGCAAGCGACTTCAACCGAGATGGAAAAGTCGTCTTCCCCAAAGGTAGCGTCGCTCTCCAAGACGACTGCGGCATCGGTCAATACCGAAAAGGCGCGAGAGATGGATACGGTACACGAAGACGTCGATACCTAAGGAAAGGAGTGTGCTGGGGCGGTCATACGCTATGTTTTGTATCAGTCTTGTACTTGACCTTTTGAATATGGATTTTTGGGATCAGTGCAGATTGGTATCCTCATCAGTGGGGGCCGGGAACGGCAAGGGGGGGGGGTCCTGTGGACACATTGAGCTGCATCGCGATGCTTTTATCTCGCTCCTCCTCCTTGAGTTCTGTTTGACCTGCTTCCTCACGGTACGGCTTCTATGAAAAATCTTGTGCGTCTAATTCTCCCAACAACAGATTCGTATCTTTCGAGCCGGTCAGGATGATCGGTTCCCTGCGGATCCAATCAGCACGATATTGCACGTCCTTTACACCGGTGAGACTGACCTCGGATGGAAGTCGACCGCGGTGACCGTGCCCTTGTGTCCTGGGAGCTTGTAAAGGATCTTGCCCGTCTCGACCTCGAACACGGTCACCGTCCTGTCACCTCCGCCGACAGCTATTCTCGCGCCGTGGTCCGTGTGCGACCACGCACATCGGATGAGGGAGGATTCAAAGCCTGCCGGTGCCCCCTACGACAATGGATCAGACCAATATTTGGGACATTCTGGAAAAGAGAAGGCTTACGGTCAAACTTCGATAGACACGCATGGGGTCGGAGGAGAAGGGTCGGACGTCGTAGATGATGAGAGCAGAGTCGAGAGAGTAAGTTGCGAGATAATGGCCTGAAGGCGAGAGGGCGAGAGAGGCGATCTATGAAAGTGTGATCAAGCCCTATCGTGACCGATTGCCTGCTCGAGACTTACGGTATCTGTATGACCCGAGAGGGTATACAGTACTTTCACGGTCCTCAGGTCCCACACCTTGACCTCGTTGTCGACGCCACCGACAAAGCACTGATTCCCGTCCGCACTCCACTCGACAGCCGTCACTGGGCAATCTCGTCCATCGTCAAACTCTGCCACGGGATCTTTGCTATCCAGCGCGAGGTCGAACACTCTGGCGATACCATCGTCCCCGCCGGTAAGTACTAATTCGCGGCCCGACGAGATGGTCACGGCGATGGAGTTGAGGGGACCGAAATGGGCATAGTAACGAGCCAGCCGGTCTCCGTTTTTGAGGGATGTCGCGATGAGCGTTCCATCCGCGCCGCCCTGTTGTGGAAGAATACGGGGCGAAGAGTGAAATGGGAAGGGTCGCGAATAGGATGAGGATACAGAGCAAATATAGGAAGACGTTTTTGATAGCGAAGTGGGGGGAATGAGAACGAGAATAAACGATCAGTGTCGCTTCTAAGCGTAGGACACCATGGAACTGACCGAGTAGATGACCTCGGAGTCTAATGAATAAGCGATATCCAAGATAGCCATCTTGTGCACATTCGGCAGAATTCCATAGTTGTCGTGTGGTGGGTAGGTCTTCCACAGCGCTGAACACTGCTTTAGAACACGTAGGAAGACGATTCTCATCACTCACAGATACTCCGATCCACCGAACTCGCTGCGAGCGTCTGACCAGACGGGTCGAACTTGCACGCAGTGATCTCTCCCTATCCAAGTGATGAGGATCCCTAACAGATACAGCATCGACAATCCGTGGCTTACCGCATGAGCTCCCCCCAGCGAGACGATGGGCGCTTCCAGTCCACTCGTCCGCTTGATTGTCCTGATCAACGCATTCTTCCTCTGTCCTTCCCCAGATGACGCGACTGTGAGCGTCATTGACATTGGATCCTCTTCATCACCATCGTCAACTCTCGCTCGTTTGGCTACAGCGAATCCTGGACCGGACGGAGGAGGGGATTTTCGGATAGACATCTCGGCGGGACTGCAGTTGACTGATGACTGTTTTGTGTGGGGTCCAGGAGAATGTGACGCCGTCGTTCTAGCCAAGAGATGATGAGAGGGGAGAGAGTTGTTACACAGCCGTTGGGAAGGAGGATGGTGACTGCTAGGACGAGAGCTATGAGGTTGAAGGGAGAAATCGCGAGGACCGGAATATGAGGTGGATTAGGCGGAAGTATTTGGATCATCTACTCGTTGGTGTTTTGCCCTATACCCCTCACTGACGCCCGCCGTTGCCTCTGCAGTACTCACTCATTTCGGTACATGGCCTCGTTCATGTCCTCCAAGCACGGCAGCAGACAGCTCAAGTGATCCCGTGCTTGAAATTACCTGCTTGACTACGGACAACGCGTCCAACATCGGCATCGCGTCCTACTTCACCGCCGGCGTCCAAGCGCTGCATCCGCCGTCCCTCTCGTTGGGTATGGAAGACATACCTATCGACCCTGCCTTGCTGGAGGAGGAAGCTCAACAGGCAGAGTATGACCTGGAAGATGCGGAGGGGGAAGCTGTGGATGAGGACATGGAGTTGATTCAGGTCGTACCCGTGGGTCATCTTTTTGGACTCTAGTCTGCCGACGTTGAGCTCATGCCGTCTTGGATATCGCAGACGCCTTGTGACGAGTATCCTCCCGCGCACGAAGCCTACTACGTGTCTTCGTTGGATCACCAATTGCACCAGCCGCAGCCCGTCATGTATCTACCAACAAAGAATCCCCGAGCTTCGTCCTCTCGACTCACCGTCTCTGCTGGCGATGTCGAGTCCATTTCCAATGTCTCCTCGAGTGCGAAACCGGCTCGTCCGAGGAAGAGATCTCGCCCTTCCAAATCCCAAACGGCCACCCTGAACGGCGGCGAGAATGGCCGGGGAAAGGGGAAAGGAAAAGCCGTGCAAAGAGATACGATCTGCTCGTTCTGTGCCGGGACGGACCAAAGAAACCGGTTGAACAAGAGTGAGAGAATGGTCTCTTGCCAGAAATGTGGACGAAGTGGTCATCCGACGTGTCTGAATATGAGGGAACCTCTGTGCAGCACGGTCATGACTTACGACTGGTGCTGTATGGAATGCAAAACATGCGAGGTGTGCTTGGTCAAGGGCGATGATGTGAGTGAGATGACTATGCAAGAGCTGCTTCGTCTGACAGTAATCCTGCCAGGCCAAGAATCTCTTTTGCGATTCATGCGATCGAGGATGGCATAGCTATTGTCTAAACCCGTACGTAGCTACTACGTCTGTTCACCAGATCCTGACTTTCTTGCAGCCCGCTAGCGAAACCGCCGAGAGGCAAGTCCATCCCTCCTTTCCCAACTCACTAGCTGACATCCTTTAGGCCCTTGGTATTGTCCCATCTGCCTCTCGCCCAGGCGCTCCATCTCGCATTCTAAATCACATCCCGCGTCCACCTCCAGAACCGTGCACTCGCAACCGACTCCTCGAATGGGCAACGGCAAGGGCTTGGTTCCGCGATCCGAACCTGCTGGTCGTCGCAGAGGAAGACCATCCATAGACGCCTTTGGCGACGATGTCTTTGATGACCATATTCCGAAACTTAAGCTCAGGGCGAGAGGAAAAGGAAAGGAGAGAGAGCAATTCCGAGCAGGTTCGGAGTCGCCGCCTGTGATCAAGGTCCGACTCAGAGTGCTCAGTGGAGGGGGGAGACAAACGATTGAGCCGGAAACCGAGGAAGAAAGGATACCATATGGAGGCGTCATCACGGGCGACGATGCCGACATGTCGAAAACCACAATCACGGAGAAAGACAAGGAGGCATTCGACAAGTCACGTACGGCGGCAGAGACGAAACTGGGAGGTCCGCCCGTGCCCATGTGGGATCCGACAGCATCTTTCGCTGGATCTCCGGCGGCGACGCCCCGTGCGATGGGAACGCCTCCTCCCGGAAGATCGACACCGACTCCTGCAGTCATGAACGGGTCTGCATATCGACCGCTTCGGGATCGGCTACTCCTGCAGACCATGTCGTTGTCTGGTCCGGCGGATAGCTATCCATTCCCAATGACACCTGGTCCATCGACTCAACTTCACCACCCCAATACGACGTCGACGTCGGAAAAGGTGAAGACGATCAGGTTCGGCACGTTCGACATCGATACGTGGTATGCGGCACCCTACCCCGAAGAATACGCTAGCGTACCAGATGGACGACTGTGGTTATGCGAGTTTTGCTTGAAATACATGAAGAGCGGCTTCGTGGCTGGTCGTCATCGCGTCAGTGCTTTCATTCATCACTTGTGGTTCCATCGC
This sequence comes from Tremellales sp. Uapishka_1, assembly GCA_035521475.1. Taxonomy (NCBI): domain Eukaryota; kingdom Fungi; phylum Basidiomycota; class Tremellomycetes; order Tremellales; species Tremellales sp. Uapishka_1. The sequence continues at coordinate 159,558 of JASZXS010000001.1, read as the reverse complement.
TGACGGTAATGTAGATGAAATGCAAGGCCAGACATCCTCCGGGAGACGAGATCTATAGGGACGGATCAGTTTCGGTCTTTGAGGTGGATGGCAGGAAGAACAAGGTCAGTAGCCGGGTCTGCTGGTCTCTGGTGACGGCACTCACCACTTCGCAGATCTATTGCCAGAATCTGTGCTTGCTGGCCAAGATGTTCCTCGACCACAAAACTTTGTACTACGATGTCGAACCGTTCCTCTTCTACGTCATGACCGAGGTCGATGACATTGGCGCTCGTTTCGTTGGCTACTTTTCCAAAGAGAAGCGCAGCCCGGTAAACAATGTCAGTTGTATCATGACCTTGCCGGTCAGGCAACGGAAAGGTTGGGGCCAGCTGTTGATTGACTTCAGTGAGTCTGCTTCAGGCTGTTCGGATTTATGCTGACGAGGGCCGTAGGTTACCTGTTGACGAAGAAGGAGGGAAGGGTGGGATCGCCGGAGAAGCCGCTCTCTGGACTGGGCGCGCTGAGTTACAAAAGTTATTGGACGCTCGCGGTCTTTCAAGTCCTCCAGCAGGCGCGAGATGATGTGACGATGGATGGTGAGTGCTAGTTTGAGGGGTTCGTTGTCCGAAAACTGATTGGTCCCGACGCAGAGATATCTGCGAAAACCGCAATGACGTTGGAAGATGTTTACTCGGTGCTCAAGGACCAGAATATGATTTCGATTCTGGACGTCCCAGCGTACGCGTCCGCTTTCAACAAGATGCGCTCCAAAGCACGTGGACGCGGCTCGCGCGGTTCCATGCAGAGGAGACGACAAGAGTCCGAGCCAGAAGAACCGGCCAAGGTCGAACTGCCGACGAAATACCAATTGGTCGTTGATCGTGAATATATCGATACGTATCTGGCAAAGTTCGAAGCGAAGGAATACCTCAAGCTCAAGCCCGACCGTCTAAAGTATACGCCTTTCCTCGTCACTCGGGATCCGCTGAAGCCACCTCCTGCGACCATCGCCATGGCAACGACGGAGATCGCCAATGGGAATGGAGACGATAATAACAATGGAAATGTGAACGTCAATGGGAACGGGAACGGGAACGGGACTTCCGATTCCACGTCGTCGAGGGAGGTCGTATCGACGCCGCTGGAGATGGAGCATGGAAGGACGCCCGAGAAGATCGTCAATGGGGAAGATGACGAGACGTTGGCGTTGGTTGCGACACTTGCGCATTCTCCTCAGCGCAGCCTTCGCAAACGACCCAGTCCGGAGATTGTCAACTCGGGTGGACGGAACACGCGGTCGAAAATGAGCGAGGAAGAGGGTTGGAAGATTCGATCGGAGAGCCATGGACAAGAGGTGGTAGATGATGCGGCGCCGATCAACGGGGGTGTTGTCTTGGAAGACGATATGGAGTATGGGGAGGAGGATGCCGAGGGGGAGGACGAGGAGGAGTACTCTGCAGTGTAGTCTGTCTATCGGTGTTGTTGCTATGCATTCCTCCACGCCGTTGCGTTCGCTGGAAAAAGCGGAATCAATCTCCATTGAGGATTTTGGTTGAACCGGGTATTGTGTATCCACTTGCCGGTGGGATATAAAACAAGGGATCGTGTATCGATCTTCATCTCATACTTTCACGAAAGCCAAGAGATCACCAAGAGTCTTGCATACTCGCCTCATATACATACACACAGCATGGCCTTCCCGAGACCCAAACCCAACACGGTGAGTAATAACGATTGGTCGATCGCGACATCTTATCTGACCGCCTTGCCAGATGGAGACCCTAGCGATGGTTGGTGGTCTGATTTGGCATTCAGCTTCGAGTATGCTGAATCGTCCCGTCGTGTAGGAGCGCGCGAACCCGCCATTCAATATCCGGGCGCTGTCGGTCAAAATGCACGGATCGGAGAAAGCGCTGGTATTGAAAGAGAAGTTCATGGCCGAGGTGAGATTATCTGGCTGACATCTCTTAAATTGCTGAGCTGACCGCACGGACCATTCAGATTGCCCGACATCCGGCATTCAAGCTGAGTGACATACACGATCTCTCGAAGGACGAGCTGCGGGAGAGGACGATGGAGAAGGTAAGGTTGGAGGAATTTATCGCTTGTTCCGGTGGCTGATAAGCGTCCAGTTCGCGTCCATGGTGTATTTCGTGACAAACGAGTCGTTGGAGACGTTCAATCTGCGGATGCAGGCAAGTTGAACATTCAGTTACGAAATGGTACTGATCTTGAGGAACTCAGTTGATTGGAATCGCGGATCCATCGTTCTGGACACGGTTCGGCGTCGCCTATGGCCTGTTTCTGGGAGCGCTTAGGAGTGGTGCCACGTCCAATCAACTGAGTAAGTGACCATTTCGCAGCCAATCATAAGTGATCCTGACCGTGTTTTAGGCTACTGGATCGAGAAGGGAGTCCTCGGCCTGAACGGAGTCATTGGGTGCTTCGCCATGACGGAACTCGCCCATGGCTCCAATGTTGCTGGTCTGGAAACGACCGCGACCTTCGACGTTTCCACGGACGAGTTCATCATACACACTCCGCATCTCGGAGCAACGAAATGGTGGATCGGCGGAGCGGCATCCACGGCGACGCATGCCGCGGTGTTCGCCCAGCTGATCATCGATGGAAAGAGGCATGGAGTAAAGACCTTCGTGACGCAATTGAGGGATGTTCAGTAAGCTATCTCATCCCGTCTCATACTACCGGCGACCACAGCTGACGCTATTCGAGAACTTTCACCTTATTGCCCGGAGTCAACATCGGGGACATCGGAAAGAAGATGGGTCGAGACGGTATCGGTGAGCGACAATAATTCTGCCAGACTCTCGAGTATTGATCAAGTCTGCAGACAACGGATACATCCAAGTACGTGGGACCAGTAGCTTTTATGCCCAGATTGACAAGTTGATCGCGATTAGTTCACATACGTTCGAGTCCCCAGAGCACACATGCTCATGAAGCACACTCAAGTCTCTCGAGAAGGAGTGGTCACCGAACCTGTAAGTGTTTTATCTTCATACCTGGAGCCTCGCTAACACCCTTCCTGCCATTTAGCCTCTTGCGCAGCTCACGTACGGCGCTCTGCTCAGTGGCCGGACCTCCATGGTGACTGATTCCGCCAATTCCGCCAAGAAGGTATGTTTTATATATTCGATTTTTGGCGGTGTGTCCCTTATATCATTCTAGGCTCTCACAGTTGCGGTGAGATATGCAGCTATCAGACGGCAGTTCAGCAGTGGAGGCAACCAAGTAAGCAGCTGAAGTATTCCTACTGGGGAACGATCAGCTGATGCTTCTGCAGCTGGAAACGCAAATCATCGACTACCCGATCCACCAACGGCGGTTAATGGTAAGTTGTCTTTATTGTTGAGGAGTAGTTGTGCTGAACATTGAATAGCCGTTACTCGCACAAGCGGTCGCAATGGGATTCACGGGTCTCAAGCTTCAAGTGATGTACGAGGTAAGTATCGCTCTCCAGGCCTGGATTCCGCTCACCTGTTCCACCTACTAGGATATGACCGCTGCTCTGGAAACTCTTGATCCATCTGATGTAAGTGAGAAGCCCGATCGCCGGAGCCATGCACTGACGACCAGCATTCAGCCAAACATGAATGACATCCTCGATAAACTGAAGGAGACGCATGCTACGTCTGCAGGCTTGAAGGTGAGCTGGCTCTTCTGCGAAGATGCAAGGCAAAGCTCACTTCGCCGCCAGGCGTTTTGCACTTGGGCTTGTCTGGATACCATCGACAAATGCAGACAATCATGTGGAGGCCATGGTTACTCCGCGTAAGTGCTTTCGTGGTGACGAAACCGTATGCTCAAGATTATAATTAGCTACTCCAATTTCCCACTTATGTATGCGGATTTTGCAGTTCAAGTGAGTTTTGGCGTCTTTCAATCGAGTCGTCCATACTGACTCTATACTTCAGTGGTGAGACATCTGTAGTTTCCCAGGATGCTTGAGAAAAGCTAACATTGACCAGTACTTGGGAAGGAGACAACACTATCTTGAGTCTTCAAGCTGGGCGATCTCTAGTTGGATCATGGAGCGGTAAGCTTCCGGAGAGGTTTCAGTAATCTCGAAGGAGCTGACGAAATCTCAGACGCTGTGAAAGGCAAGAAACTCGCCGCGGGGGTTGCCTATCTTTCCAACCCTGGAGTTCTCACCTCGAAGTCGGATTCTTCCCTCTCCTTGGCTGACATCCAGAAGGCTTGGAACTGTGTTGCTGCGCACGTCGTCAAGAAAGCCGCAGGAGAGTACGCGTCTCATGTGAAGGCGGGCAAAAACAAGGACCAAGCGATGGAGTTGTGCTCTCAATCGAGATTTATTGCCGCCAAGCTGCATACGACCGGCTACATCTTTGGCATGTTCAAGATGGCGGTCGAGGAGATGGAGAGGGACGCAGAAAGAGAGGTGCTGGACAACGTGTGCAGACTGTATGGCCTGTGGCAAATTGAGGAGCAGCAGGGATATTTCCTGAAATGTGAGTACGATAGTGGGAGTATGAAACCGGGCTGATGGAAAACATAGATGGATACTTCGACGGAGAACAAATCGACAAAGTCCAGTCGGAGGTAGACGTGCTATGTGCCGAGGTCCGAAACGTTGCCAGTGAGTCTTCCCGTAGAGACTAGGATTTCTCGGCTCACGGAAGAATCCAGTTCCATTGGTCGATGCGTTTGCGCTGAGCGACCATATCGTCAATTCCCCACTCGGCAGATGGGACGGCTCCGTCTATGAATCGTACTTTGCCCAAGTACAAGCGTCCAACCCGCTACCCAAGGAACACCCATACTTTACGCGATTGATCAAGCCCCTTTTGGAGCGGGAGAACACGGTGTTGGATGATCCCGAGACTGCCATGGGTTTGGATAACGAACTGGCCGAGATGGCGGAGGAGAGGAAGGGCGGCAAGGATTAGGGGAAGGAGTGCGAGGAGGTGGTGATGGATGTTGTATCGTAGGATTGTACTTCTCATACCCATAGATGCTAGACGCATACTCCGCATTGGAGAACGAAATGAGGCAAAGCCACAACCATGTTAAGGATACGATTTCGTAGAAGATCGCTCAACCCTCACTCGACCACAGGGGTAGGCTAGGCTCCCTAGCACCCTAAAGCGATCTGTGAAGATGCTATGGGTGCGTCAAACGACTCGCACCCGACTATGTTTCGCTGGCACGATCTCCTCGAGGTCCATATCCTGGCTGGGTTATCCCTCTCCCTTCTCTCACTGATCCTCCTGTACTTGCTTCATTTTCCCCTCTCCTTGTCTTGGACGACTGATACCACCTAGGATCCTCGTGACATTTTCGACCCCCTTCATCAAGTCCATCACGTTCCTCACCACCCCACCGCCCTCCTCCGTCTCCTTCGGAGCGTTCGGCTACTGTACCGCTAACGAAGGATGTACCCCTTCGTCCTTGGGGTACACCTACCATCCCGAACTGATCAGCTGGCTGACCCATACCTCGATCCTCTTTGGCGTCGGTACGTGCTCCTACCGCTCATCTCCTGGCTTTGGTTTACGAGGTTGAGAATTAATAGCGGCTCTGCTGATGCTGATCGCCTACGTGACCCTCCTCGCGAGTCTCCTGAGGAGGATAAACCGCTTCGGAACGCTCCATGTACTATTCCGGACGTCGGCGGTGAGTCCTTTGCGACATTGGGAAATGGAAGCTGAGGCGAGCAGGTGCTTGGGTCGTTGATGGCCACGTTGGCCTTTGCGTTTCAGATGATGCTCTGGGCGAACGCCCGGCAGCGGTTTGACGAGCAGGGCGTTCGAGCGAAGTATGGCGCAGCACCGTGGCTGGCGATGGTCGCTGCCATCGCGGCTAGTCTGAGGTGAGCACAGGATGAACAAGAGAGAGAGCGGGCCGCGGGGTTGATGAATGACTTTCTAATGCAGTGTTTGTGTCAGAGGTCCCCAGTATTCCGCGCCGTACATGTACAGGGCGCATGCGGATGTCTCCTACAGACTCTGAGAGTCTGTGATGGGGAGGGATTCTGGGACACCTCTTGAGACGTTCTGAGGTCTCTCGAGTGCATGATTATACGAAGCCAGAGTGCAGATTGTTGGACCGCCCGCGTGATCTATCAGCAAAGATGCATACGACTGATCGACTGATCTCCCAGTCTCACGCCAGCTTTCCCAACATGATCCGTCTGACGTCGACGCGACGATTAGTCGAAGAGACCGAAGCCCTGCGAAAGGTGTCAGTTGCCGCTCTGCGCACATCAGACACTCGACTTACCATGTCGTCATCGGACTCCTCCTTCTCCTCCTCCTTGGCGGCCTCAGGGGCAGCCTCGGCGGCGGCGGCGGGTGCCTCAGAAGCAGCGGGGGCGGCAGCGGCGAAGGCCTCGGGGTTGGCGAGGTACTCCTTGATCTATGGTCGCATGGTCAGCGCATGATCCCAGTTGGCTCGCATCGCAGTAGAGGTTTTGTATGGGATGGAGGGAGGGTCAGAGTGTGAATAAGGCTCCGTCGTCGACACCCGCGGTTAAGCCAGATGTCTTTATGGAATTTTCAGTGTAATTTAGCATCCGGGAAGGAGTGACTGGGGAAGGCGAGACGACGAGATCAGGGAATGCACATACCTTGGCGGATCCTTCGAACTCGTAGTCGGTGGCGAGGGAGACGGCCAAGATGTTCTTGTACGAGTTGACCAAAGAGTGCATGACGGACGCAATGGTGGGGATACCGGTAGCGAGCGAGATGGCGGCGATGGTCTTGATACCCGACATGAACTGGTCAAGAAGGGTCTTCTCCTCGATGTCGAGGACGGACGAAGGGAAGACGGCTCCGTTGTCGTAGACCTGGACAACCGACATTCCGTAGGTGAACGGAGAAATGTTCAACATGTTGAGCAGGGTCGCTTCGGAGGTACCGACTCGGGTTCCGGTGGTGACGACCTTGACCTCGTTGACGATTTCGATAGTTCCTCGGGCAATCTTGGTGGGGATACCGAGAGCCTGGAAGAAAGAGGTCTTTCCGGGTTCCATACCAGTGTTACCGGCGGGGACGTAGACGTCCAGAGGAGCGAGGGCACCGGCTCGGGCAGGAGCAGCGACCTTGTTGGCGAGGACGATCTCTCGGATGTCCTTGAGGTCACCGGAGGTGAAGACGAATCCGATGTTGCCCTTGACGTGGGGGAGGAGCTTCTCGAACTGGGGGTAATCGGCGAGCATGCCTCGGACGGCTCGTCGGACCATGGTGTTCTTTCCCATGAGCACGACACCCTTGCCTCGGAGGGCGACTCGGATCAAGTGCAATTGCTGCGACGAGACGTTGTCGATGTTGACGAGGAAGATGGAAGCTGAGATGGAAGGTCAGGCCTCGCGCACAAAATGACAGGCGTGATCGAGCGACTCACGGTACTGCTCAATCAAAGCCTTCAGCTTTGTGAAGTAGACCTCCTTTTCAGCTCGAGTTCCACCCATTTTTGCGATAGATTTCTAGTTTCTTGGTGTATGTGAGGGTAGCGTTGACGAGTCTCCCAATTAATCTCCTTGTTGAGATCAGAAGGTGTTTTAAAGACTGGTCGAGGGGATAAGGCGACAAAATTCAAAGAAGCGGTCGTCTGGCAATCATGGACAGGAATTTCCCGGCCAACTACGGAGATTGTCGGCATTTCGTCGAGTGGCATTTACCTCCTCCCATTCGCTGACTTTTGGTGGGATCCCAGGTCGAGGCTTTGTGAGGTGGTCTTGACTGATGCTTCAACGCAGTCCATCTCTCCATGACGGGAATCGCGCCATCATTCTCGTCAAGGCAGAGCACAGTACTTCGTCTCGTCATCTGGCCCCACTTATTCACCCGCCGACCCATCTCGACCTCTTCGACCGCTTCCACCTCTGCCGCGACGGGATCACAAACAGGCGCCGGCGTACCGCCTCCCACTTGGAGTCCGGTCGTCAGAGAAAGGGTCTCAAGGGACCCTGCGCTGGCGGCGCTATTCCCAGAATTGCTCAAGCCACCAAATTCGGATGCGAGGAGCCGGACGCGAGGGTATTTGGGTATCGAAGATGTCGACAAGCTGTCACCGGCAGCAGAGAGCTCTGCCACGGCGCTGTTGAGGGTGATCAAGTGCCATCAGAAACCTGGTGATAGTTTCGAAGGTAAGCGATGCTGCTGGGAGGAAGCGGGAATTTCAGCTCATGGAACATTGTCAGGTCCGAAGCGAGAAACCAAATCCACAAACCAGCGGAGAGACCTGCGGCGAAGAGCAAGGTCGGAAACACCCATTCATGGTACCCTCGAACCACTGGCGACAGTACCAGCATCATCGAATAAAATCATAGATACCCCAGCAACATCGCCACAGAAACACATCGACCTCGCTCGCGTCCAACCTCATCCACCCCGCCCCCTTCCACCTTCCGTACATCGCCTTTTAACCTCCCGCCTCTACCGCATGGCCGTTTTCTCTATCATATCCACGCCTGAGTACTGCTCGGATGCTACACTGCTGGAACGCGTAGCCAGTATCCTCGAACGCGAAGGCGCCGGGAAACTGGCGACTCGTCTACGAAGAGGCGCGGAGCTCTCGCGCGTGGACAAGGGCAAAGTCCGACTATTCTCGGACCCATCCCCGCTTGCCGTCCGGAATCCTCCTGATCACTGGAAGATGCCGCCCGTACCGCCACCCTCCCCACTCGCAGATCAGCAACGCCGCTTGACCCAATATTACAACATGCACCTGACGCATCTTCTCGTCCACCCTTCATCTCCCTTTCCTCTCCAGAACCCAACAACGACGAAGACTCAAATCGTTGGCCCGAGCGAATCGCTCGCCCAGCTACGACATCTCTTGAAGACTATCGACAAACTGGAACGACATCGCGGATTCCGCCCAGACGAGGTGACGGGGAACATCATTATCAAGTGCTTGATGCGGTGCTCCTTTGGCTTGGCAAGTGATAGGAATCGGTCTGGAAGTCGGCGAAAGACGCCCGACAACCATTTCGGCATACGAGAGATTCGCGCCGTCTTCGAGCTGGTCGCGAGGACCGTGGAGGCGTCTGGAACGGTCGACTATCGACTCCACATCCGGCCATTTGCCAAGACATTGGCTACGGCTTTGGAGAATCGACATGATGGCGAGGGGAAGAGACTGGTGGTGGCATGGATGAAGAAGATGAAGAAGCGGCAGGAACAACGGGAGAAGGAAAGCAAAGAATGATCCACAGACAATGCATATTATATACCCCATGCCCCTCAAAGCCCCCTAGATGCCAGAAAACAACCCGACCTCACCCTCCAACCACCAATTGTCGGCCTCATAACCAACCCCTCTTATCCTCAACCACTTATCTCCCTCCTTTCCTGATCCTCCTATTGGCACTTCATCCACCACGACATACCCCTCTTCCCTGCCGGCTTGCTCGACCAACGCCCTCAACTCGCCTTCGACAAACAGATGGTAATATCGATGCAGGACCTCGGGAGGAGATTCCAGCACCTCCCCCTTCTTCGGATTGTATCCCGTCACCCAAGGGACCAGGACATCCTGGATCTTTGTGTTTGGTTCCTGTTCCTCGGCCGGAGAGGGTTGGTCGGCCGTCGCGCCCATTTTCCGGCGGGACGAGCTGGACTGCTCGTACGCCCAAACGTAGATGAAAAATCGTGAGTAAGGTGGTTTGGCCGAGTGTACCAATGGCGCGAAGAGCGCCTTTGATCACAATCAGCAACGGGTCTGTACCCTGACTACAGTCGGGAGCTCACTTGGACAGAGAGACGTCGACGGTCCGGCGTCGACAGGTGATGTATCGCCGCTATGGAGATGGCGAAATCCTGTCGAACATTGTCAGCTGTTGAACGTTAATAGCTGGACAAACGCTCACAAAGACCCCGTCCCGCCAGCCGAGATGGCACAGATCCCCTCGGACACATTCCGATCCCCCAGCGACGTCTCCTTGAGTCCTGGCCACGCCCAATAGGCCCTCGGACCGGTCGAGCGCTATCATGCGCGAGCCAGAGGCGATAGCCACCGGTAGATATTTCCCATTACCGGCGCCGGAGTCGAGGCCGAGCGAGTTGGGAGGTTGAGACTGCAGGAAGGACTCGATTAAGGGCCACGGCTGGCGGTGGAGACGTCAGCCGGGACTTGAGGAGGGTGTTCCAGCTGCACACCTTGAAGCGGGTCAAAGAGAAGTGAGGTGCAATCTTCTCGTACACTTGATGCACGTTGGCCTCCTCTTCTACTGACGGCTCAGACCCAGGTTCGTACGGTATCGGTATAGGCTTGGGCATCCTCTGAAGGTGTACAGTATATCTTGCGAGAGTGTCGGCTGATCTTATGAGCAAAACAAAGTTTCAGAAATCTAAACTCCTCCACCTCTGACTTCCTGAAACCACCACCCTAGCCTCCGACCACCTTGGACCCCTTTTCATGTGGTTGATCCTCCTCACCTCGCTCATCGTGGCACTCGGCAGTATCTCCATCATGCCGCTCTTTGGCAAGTCTAAATTCGACGCGCGAGGCAAAGTAGGTCCCGGGATCAAGCCGGTCAAAACAACTTTCACTCACCCTACGGTAGTTCTGCTACATTACCGGCGGGTCGCAAGGTCTCGGACGCGCACTCGCCATGTCTCTGGTCAAGCAAGGCGCAGATGTCGTCGTCGTCGCTCGGGACTTGAAGAAGCTCGCCGACACGGAGCAGGAACTAAAGGTCCGTGCTCCCTACTCAGCCATCCTGTGGACTGTCTGATGAGGATTGCCTTGCAGTCCCTCGCCCGGCCTGGACAGAAGATATCGTCCATCTCAGCCGACTTGATGGACGTGGAGAAGTCAGAAGATGCGCTCGCTCAGGCTGTACGCCAGCTCGGAGGCAGGACACCAGACTACGTCTTCTTGTGCGCTGGGACTTCTCGGCCCAAACTCTTTCTGGATTCGTCTCCGGACGAGCTGCAATCTGTACGCCCAGGTTCCCCTCTCTCCTGAGCTGGGCTGACATTTGTCAACGATCAGGGATTGAACAACACATACTGGGTTTCAGCTTGGACAGCGCATGTAGGTGTCCACTTTACGTCGCGGCCCGCGACCTACTGATAGTGTATACTAGGCTGCAAGCAAGTTGATGGCCTCGCAGCGTGTCACCGGCTCCATCATCTTTGTCTCCTCCTTCTTGGGCTACACCTCCTTCGCCGGCTACACCTCATATGCCCCCGGCAAGTACGCTCTGAGAGGTGCGTCCCTCCCTCGGCCGTCTTCTCATGGCATTGATTATCCGCTGCAGGACTTGCGGACACTCTCCGCCAGGAGATGCTCATGCACGATATCAATGTCCACATCTACATGCCAACCGGTATATCAGGTCCAGGATACGATGCAGAAAACGTCAACAAACCCAAAATCACAAAGAAGATCGAAGAGGGCGACAGTCTTCTTACTCCGGAAGCTTGTGCTGATATACTTCTAGACGGTGAGTCAAGAGAGCTGATTGAATGGCCGCTAATAACGATGTGTAGGAGTGGGCAAGGGCTACTACCAGATTACTAATGACTTCGTGTCCGATCTGGTGAGGTTGCAATCTAGAGGAAGCGCGCCGTCCAACAATGTATTGCTCGACACCATCTACTGGTTTATCGGAGGTGTAAGTGGTCGAGCTGCTAATCGTATCGAGATCGAGTTGGAAACTGACTTTACTATAGATCGGAGTCCCGATATGGCGCATGATCACAGATTACCAAGTCCGAGGCGCTAAGAAAGAGGTCAAGGAGGAGTTGACAGCGAGTGGTTTCTATACCAAGTGAATGAAATGGATCACTTCTCCCACACTGCACCGGTGACTACCCTTTATCTCCCTCGCATCCCGGTCTTCCGACTACGAACACTCCTTTCCCTTTTGGTCTGCCTTCCGAACTTCTCGAAGACTCTTGTCGTGACACGCCAATCTACGATCGCATCCTTCATTCAATGTCAAACAACTTCTCAGAAGTCACTTCTCCTTGCGACGCACACCGGAAGTTTTGTCATATGCGATACTCGGCAAGAAAGAATTACATTCGAAGTGAGAAGCAAAGGTTCATCCGTACCCGGTGGGCGTCTGAGCTTCTCGCTATGGCTGGCCGCCCCCCATCGCCTGCAAAGCATCCCGATAGGCCAGTAGGTCTGCAGCGCGGGCGTGAATTGACTGCAGCATGACCATTCCGAGATTACGACAACGCTCACCCGCCTATACCACATCCGCCATCTCGCTCGTGGATTTCCACACAGGAGCGATCACAACTCCACTCCACACATCTCGGGCACTTGTAGGCGCCGACGTAGCCACACGACGAGCAGAGATGTCGCGAGGGTATCAGAGGCGGCGGAACGGTCGCTGATAAATACGGCGGTGATGAAGGTGAAGGCTGATATGAGGTCAATCATGGATTCTCGGCGATAACAACGCCCTACCAGCTCGTCCAACCAGTCTTTTAGCGATTTCTTGCTGTTGAGTATCCGCCTGACATTCGCACTCTGCTTCTTTTTGGGCGGCACCGAGGTGGTAGGTGTAGCGGAAGTGGATGAGGAGGGTTGCGGAACAAAGGAGGTCGCCGGTATATCATGAGGATTTGTTCGCTGTGGACGTGGCCTTAGCAGAAGGCCGTAGCTGTGCAGATCTGAGACGGCTCACCTCGAGGTCCTCCAAACGGCGCGCAATACGTCGCGCCTGGAAGTCGGAGAGAAAATCCTGTCGATATGTCTGCTGTGCTTGTGTCTGGACTTGCGGTGGAGCTTGACGGGTTGCTAGGCGCGAAGTGAGCGAGAGCAGAGTAGCGCGGCAAGGGACGTACGGTTTTTCCGGTTTGAGGCAGGCATGATGAAGGAGGAGAATGCTTGATGGTTGGGCTGTAATGACAGGCGTTCCAGATGTATGATGTACAAGTGGATGAATGAGCTGAAGTCTGACTGCAGAAGATGAAAGCCAATGAACAACAAACACGCGGCCGGTTAAGAGATGCCGACATTTCGCCGCCACACGCCGATCGCGAAAGCGCCGAGAATACTCCCGCCCGCTAGGTGACGGCAAAAGTCGCCGGCTCCGATACACCTGTTCATACCATCTCATCACTATGGAGGCAGAGCCCCCACGGACCACCCCGGTATCCTCTGCCACGCCCTCTCCGGCATCGCCCAGGCAGGAAGGATCGCCGAGGCAAGAATCAATCGGTGCGATACGGCGGACTACTCGGCCTAAGGCTTGTGCGCAATGTCGGCACCGTAAACAAAGATGCGAAGGGACATCGGTGCCCTGCGAACGATGTGCGCGGGCAGGCAAGGAGTGCAGCTTCATCATCGAAGGAGTCACTCCTTTTGAGAGACAACAAGAGACCCTCTTGCGTTCGGAAGAAATCCGCAAGGTGCCTGTGTATACGACTGTGCTGCGTCGCCTCCAGGTGGAGTTGGATACCGTCAAGCAGGAGTTGGTAATCATTTGTCGATGGAGGACGAGGCTGATGGTCACCATATCAGGATGGTCGCTACCAAGAGGAGGATCACCGCGCTGGAAGTTAGGAAGAGCTTGCCGGAATCGTGAGTGCTGTCTTACAGCTATGCCGCGAACGGGTTGCCTATCGCCTGCACCGTAGATGTGACGCTCAACCGATGGCTCTCGACCCAACAGTCTTGTCACGTGGTACGAACATGTCTCATCCCGCATTACCGTTCTTTTCTGATGTGCACATGTTTTCGACAGACCTACTCGTCGGCGTGTACCCTAATGCCACATCCAGCATCGACCTTTACGAATTCATCGGGCAGTCGTCGGACCCTGTCGTACACGGTGTTATAAGCATGGAAGAAGCGCAAACGATGTTTGACAAGTGAGTCGAAAGCTGAATGGTCAGTGGGATCCTCCATTCATCACTCTATACAAAGGTTCTTTTCGTACTGCCACGGATTCGCTCCTTGCATCTCTATCAAGAATCAATCCGACGCATCGCTTGTGCGAGAACAAAGCCCATTCCTCTTCTCGGCAATTTGCTTGGTTGGCTCCCGATGCTGGCATGCGGATGATGTGTAAGTGGAAAAAACATCGGGTCCGCTCGGAGATTGATCCGTACCATTACAGAACCACCCAGACGTGGATGCATCCGCGCTACTCGTCTCTCGTTGCCATATATGACAATCATCTTCGCAACCTGCAGCAAAGACCAACGGCGGCCGACTTCACGCTCGAGTCTGTACAGGCGCTCCTACTCGCCATCCAGTGGCCGCCACTGGATATTGGGATAGAGTCGGAGGCGGTTCCGAAGTCACGATACAACAGCTCGTATGCGTGGCTGATGATCGGTACCGCTATCCGGTTCGCCAAATATATCGGACTGGATTCTTGCTCGGAGGTGAATTTTTCTGATCCCAGTATCGGGGAGCCACAATTGGCGAAGTTGAGAGTCTGGTTGAATCTCGTCGCTTGCGATAGACAGTGAGCGATACCGTATACTTCCCATCCACCGAATGCTGAAGCTTGGCAGTCTTACCTTGACCGCTGGGCTTCCTGCCAGTCTCGAAGCACCCTCGATAAACGTCCTTCGTGCTTTTGCCGGTAATCGCCACATTCAGGAAGGCGACATGCAGCTGGCTGGTCTCGGTGAACTGCTTGCTGTGGTTCAGAGGGCCTCCTTGTCCTCCGGGGACGTCACGCTCAGGACGCTCGATGCGATTAGCTTACGAGTCGCCGTCGCTGATCTGAACGAATGGGAGAAAAGATGGGCTCTGATTCTCGGAGCTGAGGGATGTGAGTATTCTCAGAAACTGATCAACACCGGCTGATGGAATGGTAGCTTTCAATTTCCGTCAACATTTGCCGTTCACCTCGTTGACTTGGTATCGTCTGGCATTGAATGCGATCCCGATAGGAGGCGCTTTGGGAGCGCTACGCAGCAACTCGACGACTCCGGCTTCGCATCCGACTCCGCTTGCTTTAGCGGACGGCTTGGAAGCGGCGCTCAACCTGATATCGCAGTACTCGACGAAGGAAGCCGCGATGAGTGGACCGCAGTCTGTAGGCGGATCGGCCTTAACAATGACCCCTTCTGCAGTGTACGTCGGGAAGACTCCCCCTTCTTGCAAACGGAAAGCTAAGTACAAGACGTCACAGGAAAGCATTCATATATGCTCCAGACACTCACTTCGTAACGTACACGTTCGCCGTGGTGTTCCTTGTCCTGCTGTTCGACCGAGGGTGTATCAGCCGTAAGTTTGGGCTGGATTTCTTACCGCGCCCCTTGGTCTCTTATATCCCGATAGCAAACCTCAACCCTCTCCCAAACATCGAAGGGCAACCGCGCGAGCCCGTTTCTCAAAACTCGCCGCTCTACCGTGCCGTACAACTTGCTTCCAGCGTATTTGCGGATGCCGCTCAAAAGACGCCGCGACATCCGGCCGTGCGATACAAAGATATGGTGGCCAAGGCGCTGTTTGTGCTGAGTGAATCTGGAGTTCCGGTGGAGGATGCCGCAGGGACGGCTATCGCGGATATGCTGGAATCTCTCCTTGCCTCGGACCAGGAATGGACGTTCCTCAAGGCGTTAGGGTACAGGGGATGAAGTTTATAGTACAGAATCGTCGTGCTCATTGAAAGGTCTCGAAAAGGTTGCGTGCACGTAAGTGATGTCACCCTATGCATTGTCGTCTGCCCCACCCTTCTGGACCTTCAATCTGTACTCCTAGTATGAGTCCGGACCCACTCAAGCCTTGTGCTTCGCCGCAAGTCGCCCGCTTCGGTGTCGCTTCGGCTTCGGAAGCCGAGGCGAAGGCGGTCATCACCGCCTCCGGCTTCACCAGAACTGCTCGATCTCTCTTTTTTCCTCTCCTCGCCGTACCGACTCGACTCTGATCACCGCCGAGCAAAGTGTACAATGTCTCGACCCATCTCGTACCTCAAGAAACAGGCCCTCGTCGCTGCGACCTATCTCTCGCGCCCTCGCATGGCGAATCCGTCGTCTTCCGTCCTCTCCAGTGTGAAATCTCCTTTGAAGCAGAATATCAAGCGGGAGTTCCACGTCTCGGCAGGTACGTCGCCTTCGCGTGATCGATCACATGATAGGGACGATGAGTTAATGACCGTGTCGTAGCCCGGAGTCATGGCGACATCGTCAGGCCAAAGCCGGGAACGGGGTGAGTTCGCGTTCGTGAAGAGCTTGCGGATTGCGGTCTGCTGATCGCACGGGTCGTAGTATCAAGGTCACGTTTCGTGATTCCAAGGGAGCGGATATCAAGACGATCGAGGGGAACGAGGGGGACGATCTGCTAAGCTTGGCGCACGAGTACGATGTGGATCTGGAAGGTATGTGGACGGTCCGGTCTGGCGTTTCGGTTGCTGGACTCGTTGCTCATGGGCGCCTCTGCGATAGGCGCTTGCGAGGGGTCGGTAGCATGCTCGACATGCCATGTCATCATCTCGCCGGAACAATACGACCGACTCCCAGAGCCGGATGACGAAGAGAATGATATGCTGGACCTAGCGTTCGGGCTGGAGGATACGTATGTCGATCCGCAAGGGCGAGGAACAGGACTGATGGGTCACTCTGGTATTAGATCCAGGCTGGGCTGCCAGGTGCATCTCAGCAAGAACATCGATGGGCTGATTGCTACGCTGCCCTCCGCTACGCGGAACATGTATGTAGATGGTGAGTCGAGCATTCATCTGTCGTTCTAACTACGAGATCTCTAATGGCTATCAAAAGGGGCTAAGGCGAGGACACATTAACGGGCTGGATGTATGATTTATGTGGAAACGAATGTGGCTGTCCCACGCATGGGCTCTTCTTCTCACCCTTCCGCCTACGCTCTTTGCCACTGCTTCTCCCGCTTGCACGTTATCAATCTACGCATGTCAGCTATCACATCGAGAATGAGAGGCTGGATGGCCACAGCACTTACGTGCTTCTCCTCAGCTTCCATATCACCCAAGTCGTCGAGCCAAGTCTGATCCATTCCGTAAACAACAATAGGACCTCTTTTTCCCGTCTCCTCCTGGATTTCAACGGTTTCCCGAGATCCATGGATTGCCAGCTAACACGTACGTTCCTCAACTGGAGCTGGAAGCAATTCGGCGGAGGGCGCGATACTCACTCGGGACACCACAAGGCTCGAGTTTCTCCCGCTCAGACTGGCATGAAATCGTTCTCGTCTGATATGATATTCATTCGTCAATAATGTCCGGCTTTTGGAGAAGAGTACACGTACGTGGACAGTGCCCACACGATGGCGAACCAGTAAGTAAGACTCTGGAAGGCATTTCCGTTTCTGAACCTATCTAGAATCAGCTACCACTCAGAAGCACGTACAGAAAACAGTTTACCAGGTCTCACTACCGTTGCCGCTCCAAAGGCAGACGGCGTAGAGCATGGCCGCGAGCATGGGAGGCAGCCTGGGTGACGTCAGCAGACTTAACAACATCGGCTTCAAGAGATTTCGGCGCACATTGTCTCGGTGACCAGAATAATAATCTTGTCGATAATGCCTCTGGTCGCGCCAAACACCGTCTTCATCCTCACCAGTGCGGTGATGATCAAAATCGCAATGAGGCCTAAGATCGTCCGTCAACCTTGATAGAAGAGGGGGGCGAGTGTCTTCTCACTATCGGTAACTACAGGCGGACCATCAGTCGTTACATCCCTCCCATTCCCTCGCCTCGCCACTCACCCAGCGTTGGCAGACAACAGATCTGTAACAGCTTGCTCTGCTGCATTCGCATCGTACGACTCCAGCGCAGGACCTCGTCCACCCGTGCTTGGTCGCTGGCGAGATCGTAGCTCGGCATCGTGTAGCTGTGAATATCCATCCCGAGCCCGATGAGTAGGGCGGCATGCATGCAGAACGCGATGGGCACAGCGACGGTCGCGCGCCGGTCCCACAGGACGTAGGCGCGGAGCCCAAAGAACAGCTGCGAGAGGAACGCCACGGCCGAGTTGAGGAGACACGCGGTGACGAGAATGATCTGCGGGAAAGTCCAGAGCCGTGAGCAAGGGAGAGAGAGCGTCACGACGTCGAGGGAAATGCAGACCTGGTCAAAGTACATGTAGTCGAGCGGCTCGTCCAGGTGCTCGATGATCATGGTCGCATCGACGTTTATCAAGGTGAAGTTAGCCCTGCATTTGTCAGTCGGACGGTATGACTCGTGCAGGACACCCACAACGTCAGCATCGACACCGCCACCAAGAGGACCTTGTGCAGGAGTCTGTCGTGGGACTTTTGGTTGAAGTACCCGAGCGTCTACATCCCGATCATCAACTGTTCCGCGGAGCACTAGGTCTGAAGCACCCACGAGGACAAAGTTGACCCCCACGCCAACAGCGTAGATCACCAAGCTTCCGACCTGAGCCTGGTAGGACAGCGACTCAGTCCCCCGCCTAAATGACCACAGGCAATATCCACACCTTCGCAATATCAAGCGGAGGAACGCTCTGCGCCGGTCATATATATTCAGTGCACGGCTCATCCCAACCCTGCTGGGAGACTCACAGACTCCAGTACTGAGGCTGGGATCGAGGCGTTCAGCTGCGAGTGCGGGGCGACCATGTCCATCGTTACGAATAGGCTGTTGCAAGAAGAATGTGAAGAGAAGTTAAACAACGCAAGCGCATAGCGTTGGGTAGCTAAGCGAATATGGGAGGGCGCAGTTCTGAAAACACAGGGAGGGAGACCTCCTTTGGAGGCGGGGACAAGGCGGATCGGTATTTGTTTGCGCAGTATGCATTTTCACGCACAATCAGTTCGCCCACCCCTCATACTTTGCGCCCAAGGACAGTGCCGTCACCCATATGCCGCGAGTCGCACCTGATGGGAGCAGTCACTGCCGGTCGGACAGCACTAGCGGTGTTTCGAGTACTGCCGTGACAATTGCCACCGACGCAGGGCACCAAAGCGACCCTCGTTTACAGTCGTTGCATCAGACCCGGTTCTCCCTACGCCCCTTCAAATTGTACACATATTCAGCGATCCACCCGTCTAAGCCTCCACCTCTACCTCTCGCTTCTTCAAAATCAACTTCTCGCCCTTGACCCTCTCCCAGACATCAAACACGTCTTCAACGACAGTCTCGAAATGACTCGTCGCATCATACGATTTCGTGATGAAGACGTTGTCGCTGGTTCCAGGTGAAGTGGGCGCGTAGATGGGGGTGATGGAGACGAATCTGTAACCATCAGCGAGGAATGATACCAAGATGCGAGCCGATACTGACTTGTCAATGACGGTGCCAAGCAGTTGGAGACCGGGAAGAATCTCTCGCTCGGGCACAGACGTCTCGACGATGGTGGAAACGATCGCAATGTAGACGTTGGGAGCAGCGACGTGATGCGCAGAGGAGACCGCAGCGATGTAGATATCTGTGCGGCATGTAAGCGGATCTCATACCGCACATCCAGAAAATTACTCACCGTTCTTTCGTCCGACCTGGTTCTGGGGGATGATGATTTGCGCAGAGTCGGCGTCTTCGGTACCAGGAATTGGGTGTTTCAAGATGCAAATGGCTCGGACCACCTTGCCAGTCTCGACGACTCTCATCTTCCCATCTCCCTCGCCCAACTCTTTCCCTGCGCCAAAGTACGAGGGATCTCCAATCACCTTCTTGGCTCTGACAGTCTCGCCGCCCGAGGTGACCCCGGTAAAGTATCCAGTCTCGGGATCGATGTTGACAGACTCGATCTGCTTGTCGAGCATGTAGGTCCCTCCATAGATGGCCGACAGACGCGCAAATGATTGAGGGAGCTCTCCGAGACCGTAGAGGGGGTAGATGTAGGGGGACTTTCCGTATCGGGCGATGGAAGAGGTGTAGAGGATGATTCGGTCGATTGTCGGTCGAGCGGGTCTGGTAATGTAGCTTACAAGTCGTCAGCTGATTGCTTGGCGATGATACTATCAGCTGGTAACTCACTCATCATCGAGCCACAAAGCCATGGCGTGACCGACAAAGTCCTGAGTACCAGCCTCGAGACCGAACTTGGTGTACAGCTCCTTCATGGTGATCTTGTTCACGTCCATTCCTGTACAGCCAGTTGGTACACTTGGGTAGGAAATCAAGAAAACAGAACACACCCTGATGAGTAGCAGGTTCGTCTTCTTTCCAATTCTGAAGGAACTGGAAGAAATTCTTGGCTCGTCGCTTCTCAAACAAGCCCATCAAGTTGGATCTCAACGCCTCCATCTCCGTACTGGGAACCTTCGAGATTCGCCCATCTCGGTAAACGAATGAACCCGCAATGACCTTGAATTCGAGGTATCGGGTCACGTCGGTGTGAACGAGGATTCTGGTCAATTCTCCAGAAGACAGGATGAATTTGGGAATAAGATCAACGGCGTAATCTCGATCCCGTCCAAGTTTCAGGCTCTCGGGCGGGGCAGAATTTCGGAACTTTTGGTAGAGCTAACAGGCGGATGGGTTAGCCATCCTGATGCATGCACTGGACTGGACAACTCACCTGAGTGAGGTTTAAACTTGCGCTATCTCCTCCATAATAGTCGTTCCTGTCCATGTGGAGGACCTTCTGACCGTCGACCGAGAGCAATCCAGAGAGGATGCATTCGGTGAGACCGGTCCCCTACAAGAATATGAGAACGAGTTTCTATTCTATCTGGGAGGAAAGGGCTGGCTGCGGGGAATGAGTACGGCAGTCGCCTAGCGGGACTGGCAGTGTGTCCTGTGGGAAGGTCCGAGCGCTGGACCGGTGGCCATAGCCACCGCAGGCTAGAGGAAGGAAGGGGACCGAGCCGATGGAGCTGCCATGTATCAAGGTGTAGACACTCACCAGAACAATGACCTATTTCACGAACAATCAGCACATATTCAACGAATTAGGGAAACGGTCGTGAGGTGGAGCACGATCTCGGTGGAAGATCGGCGCCAAGACCGCTTCAAGGACAGATGACTCACATCGTATTCCTCGTCCATTGTAGAGTGCTAGCAAGTTGACGAATACAAGTGATGGAGATCTGTGTCGTCAGAAACAGATGAATAGATAGACCATGGGACAGACAGCGAGATTAAACGCGTCACTCGCTTCGGGTCAGAGTCAGCCGAGTCGCTCTCGGATATACCGGTCTAATGCCGGCCGTGGCAGTCTCGCTTCGTAAGGGCGCCTCGCGGTTGGCAGAGTCAAATCTTGTGTGAGGGGTCATTGTTGTCTCGTGCTTTGCAACACAACCACACTCTTGGTGCAGTGACACATTCACTCGACAGATCCACAGCGGGTAAAACGAACGTACTTGGTCGACTGTTTGTCATTCGACATCCACCATCTCAGCAGCCTACGCGTACAACCAACATCTCCATCATCTAGCTGCGTGCCGACCATGCCCAGTCATCCAGAACACGATCTAGATCCAGAGGAGGTGGAGCAGGAGGATGATGGGCAATTTGGTTGGTATTTGTCTCAGACTATGGGTCCATGTCTCCCTCGGTGGAGGGATCCATACCAGCACCGAGCTGACAGCTATACATAGATTCGTCATCACAAGGCTCATCCGACCAGACCTCGACGCTAACGTGGATTGTGAGCTGGGTAGTGCCACCGCTTAGAGGCAATGCTGATGTACTTCACTTTTGGGAACAGACCTGGTTCACGTCCCTTCCGGGTCACGATTACTTCTGTGAGGTACACGAAGATTTCATAGAGGACGACTTCAACTTGACCGGTATGTCGTCTGCGCCGGAGCTCTTGGCATGTCTTTGACCTACTTTATGGCAGGTCTGCAAGCAATGGTCCCGTTCTGGAAGGAGGCGCTGGAGATGGTGTTGGATGTCGAGCCAGGTGCGTGGATTGCCATCATTCGATGAGTGAGTGCAGCTGACGTGTCACAGAAGAGGACACGGCCAAGATACCAGACGTGTCGATAGTAGAGTCCTCGGCGGAACTGCTATATGGCCTCGTCCATCAGCGTTTCATCCTGACGAAAGCGGGTCTGGCGTCCATGGTATGTCTGCCAAGATGATATCGGCACGGGCTGATTGGGTACCAGGTCGAGAAGTACGAGCAAGGGCAATTCGGAGCTTGTCCTCGAGTGTTCTGTCACGCGACACACGTCCTGCCGTGTGGGCGAGCCGATATGCCGGGACTCGATACCGTCAAACTGTTCTGTCCGAATTGCGGCGACATCTATTCCCCACCGAGTAGCAAATACACCGGTGTTGATGGCATGTGTTTCGGATGACCTTATTCCACGTCGCTGATGATTCCACAGGCGCATTCTTCGGAACGACATTTGCCCCTCTCCTATTCCAATCCTACCCCGAACTCCTTTCCGCCCCCTTCTACGCCAGTCCCACCGTTCCGCCCACGACCGAGCGACACTACTCGCCCTCTCCGTCCCCCGCCGTACCGCTGCGCGTAGGCGGCGAAACATTCACCAATCCCAACCCGCACGGCGGGCAAAAGATGGCCTTGGGCCGAGTCTACGTTCCCCGAATATACGGCTTCAAAGTGTCGGAGCGCGCGAGGAGCGGTCCGCGGATGAAATGGCTGAGGGAGCGGCCCGAGCGCTGTGAGGAGCTGGAGAATGTTGATTGGAAAGGACGTCCGAATGGATCTGGATTGGAGGATGCGGGGAAGACAGTAGGGGAGAGCTCAAAGGGGAAGCTGTTTGATGAGGACGACGATGTGGATGATGACGATGAAGAGGAGGAAGAGGAAGAGGAGGGGAAACCTACCGGACCGCCGGTGCCCGTTGCGACAGCCAAGGCGCCGACGAGGAGGTGAAGGGAACGAGATGTGTATAGAAGACGATACGGCGGGCGCGTGTCGGAAAACGGAGATGGCTCACTTCACGGAGACGCCTTGTACGAGAACCCACCCTCATATGCATGTTTGAGAAGACGGTAACACGATGCTGGCCGAGAAGACGGCCAATGAAATGCTGGTAGTAAAGACGGCAAGTAGGAAACATGTCTGAGCAAATGGCAACACGATGCTGGCTGGATGCAAAGCAGCGATTGGGTCCACGGCGTACGAGCGAGATTGTCCGCTGAAACATCTAAGGAGTAAATCGCGGCGCCGTCGGTGCTACGCGTCGCTTCCCGTCGGCTGGCTGGCTGTGCAGTTAGCGTAGTCAATTAGCGGCCCTCTACGTGTAGGCTTCCTGCCCCTCTTAGCCTCGCATAGCTGCCTGGCGACTACTTTTACTCAGATGATCGTCCGCCTTTGTCCATCCCGAGACTCTTGCTTCGAGGTCGAAGCCGACGGTTCCACTCCCCTCATCCACTTGAATCTCTTTAGCCGAGCGCCGGTCATCTCCGGCTGATTTCATCGGATACATAAAACATGGTCCAATCCGTACGAGCACTCCAAACAGCTATCAACCCTACCCTTATGTCGGGGTACGACACTCTCCTCGTCTGCCGGCCTGGGCTACCGCTGGACCAGCTCGAGCGACTCCGCCAAGTAAGTCCATCACTTCACCCGCTGGCGGGAACTCAGCAATCCCTCTCGCTAGAATTTCAAGACGGTGCACCTATACCCTCTCCCTGTAGAATCGGTACCTGCAGATGTCCTGGCTTCGGTTGACATCGCCTTTGTTCCTATGAAAGGGTTCCCAGAGTGTATTACAAGTCTCGGCGAGATGCCCAACCTCAAACATATTCAGGTCGGCTGCACGGGTCTTGAGAAGCTTCTGTGCGTTGCAATCTGCTGAAATATGTTGTAGCTAAGCAAACAAACGCCTTAGACGTAACCCCTGTATCCTCAATGCTACGGCCGAGCAGTTGAGTCGTGTTTCGTTGGCGAATAGCGCGGGAGGATATGTGAGTTGATCGTCGTTCAAATGATGGGTGGAGTGACTGACCATTCGGCCAGTGCTCGACCATGCCGAACTTCGTTCTGAACTACATCACTGGACTGTACAACTACATCCCGAACCAGATTTACGTTCAACGGGTGAGCGACGATCCCCCTTGAAGATCTTTGATCGCTAATGTCACGCAATGGCCCACTAGGTCCAGCAAACGTGGAGTCCGGAAGCCGTGATGCGCGATGTAGGGCGATCAGGCACTTACACTGCGAAACCGATTATGGGAAAGACGATGGGGTTCCTGGTGAGTACTTTCTCTCTCGAGACGAGTCTATATTCTCGGGAACTCACCTCAAAATAATCACAGGGATACGGAGCGGTATGTGTATGAAATGCTATACTTGAATCTGGATCTAAAGGTATATCTGAATAGCTTGGAAGGGAATTCGCTCGCATGTGCTCCATTTTTCCTCGGGTTCGGCTACTCGCTGCCAACTCGGACGGGCAGAGAAAGATGGAAGATGGAGTGAGTGTTAGAATAACGTTCCTGGATTAAGAACTGAGGATTGATTCAGTATATCTTACCTGGCACGGGTGATGCTGAAGGCGTGTTGTACCATACTTTATGTGACGTACACCGGCTAATTTGTGTCCTAATCACAGCAAAGCTTCCGGAAAAGATGTATTCCGCAAGCGATCCCGCGTCGTTGAAAGCTTTCCTCTCGGAATGCGATGTGCTTGTCGCTTGCTTGCCGTCTACCAGGCACACACGATATCTACTGGATGCCGAGAAATTGTGTACGTCTCATCCCTTGGGACCTCTGTTTTTCTTGAACCGCTTTACCCATGTGACTGATACAGCTCACGACAGCATGGATGAAACCCGATGGGATATTCATCAACGTCGGGCGAGGAGATCTCATCAAAAGCGGTACGTCATGGTGACCCATCATCACGATTTCGCTCTCACAACGCTTCACAGAGGAAGTGCTGAAAGCTGTGGATGTGAAGAATGGCCTACGCGGGGCAGCATTGGACGTCACGGATCCCGAGCCGCTCCCGGACGGTCATCCCTTGTGGTCGCACCCGCGGATCATGATCACACCCCACATCTCGGGTGACCCGGACGGTGAGAAAGAAATGACTACCGATATCTTGCTGTACAATTTGGAGAGACTTCGTGCGGGTGCGAAGCCGTGCAACTACGCGGATTGGAGTAGAGGGTATTAGATTAGAGGGAGATACAGTGGTAGATATTGCATGAAGACGGCTCGGTACTTCTGACAGTCGTTGGGTTTCGGGAGGGAAAATCCGCCTCGCCAACCTTGCAAAACGCATGTCGGGGTCCAACATGCTGAAACGCACAAGGAATGTCGTGAAAGGTTGTGGTGCGGCGATCCGATGCATCTCTTTAGCCTCCCCCTTCACCCTTCCGCATCCTCGTCCTCCTCCTCTCGCCAACAGCTTCTCTCATCAAACCAGTAATCCCGGGGACCTGAGTTGGTGTTGCCGGAATTAGGAAAACCACGGGCGGATCTCTCAAAGTGATATGTGACGAATGCTGCGGCGTTGAGGTCATCATCGGCGACGGCATCGGCCGTCATCCTGCTCAATTCATCCCTAAGCGAGGCGACATTGTCACCAGGCTGTATTCTCCCGTTGAACGCAAAGTCGGTAATTCGGCTGATTTTCTCCTTGGCACTGGGCTCGCCTGGATCGGGGTGGGGAGCTACGGATTCCAATACGTCAGTGTACCAATTGCGAGTGTCCCAACCCATTAACTGGGAGAACTGTGTCCGGGCATGCTCGATTTTGTTAATATCGTTTTTCCGAACATCAGCCGCCTTCATTTGGCCCACGCGGATGGACGCAGCGTCTTGATCCACAGATGTGAGGCTACGAAGGATTGTCGCCTCGTCCTGTAGAGTCAAGCGCTGCCGCTCGTCCCGGGTAGGCATCGTGTTTTCTGGTTGCTGGACAGTGCTGTCGAAGTTGTCGGGGAGGAGGTCGCAGCGCTCGTCCAAAATGGACATCATGTTTTTGGATCGCTGGACAATGCTGTCGAAGTCGAGGAAGTCTGATAATCTACATCAGTCTTTCGCTCAAGGTAGCATAAGTTGAGCCCACTGTATATTTCAGCAGTACATCGCGACTCCCAGATCTTCTCAGCCCTATGATACTCTGGGAAAGTTGGGTCTGACAAATAGGTACCGCCGGACATGACGACCGATTATTGCACTGATCAGACGTGTGTGTGGTTCGGTTTGGGATGGGCTAGCTCCACTAGTTCAGTCGATGGGGAAGCAAGTGGAAGAAAATCTGGGAATGAGCGAGAGGAAGCAGTTTTTAGCTCTGCGTTAAATGCTTTGAGAAGCAGGCGATATCAAAGGTAGACTTACCTTTCTTCTTCTCCACCACAGCGACTAATCCTTTCTACTTCCTCGCTGTTACGCGTAACAGATCAACGTGGGCCACGTCAACCGGGGCCGGCAGGCGAGATGAAAGGTGATAACCTCTCTTTGCCTCCTTTCGAAACGACTTATTGGGCTTCTTTCCCAGATTTGCAAGCGCGACAGCCTTTTTTGTCGTGCTCACGTTCTCACGTCCCGCCCCAAAGCTGAATCCGCTCTGTGTGAAAGGAAAGACATTGTGACCGACTACAAAAGAGGTCACGGAGTTCTTTCGGAAAAGGTATTCCGCAAAGGAGTGATAGCCTCACTCGTGAGAGTGATTACGAGTAATGACAAACGGGGAAACGCTACATACACTTGAAGCGGCTCTACCCCAATCAAAATCGATTGGTGTCTACATCTTTCTCAGAGTCCTGAACATCATAGTCCAAGTCTCCCTCGTTCAGCGACTCAAACGAGGCTAGCGAGCCGCCTCTGCCGTCTCTGTCCGATATGGTCATTTGATACCAAACCGGATCTCACCATTGAATAGCTCTAGCAGGAGTACTGGACTCTCCATAATCTACGATTAGACCATCCAATCTATCGTTCGCCCTCCTGTAACCTGTCACGTTTGCCAACTCCACCTCAGTATTCGGTCTGCCACTTTCTTCCGCCACCTCTGACCGTCTCGACCTCCACTCTGGTGTTCTCCAGCTCTATTGTAGAAATGGACTGTTCAATCCCCCCCCAGGGAGCATGTACTGGCCCACCTCAGCTGCTAGAACCCTCTCACTACCACCGCCATTAGACTGCTCCCCGCTGATACGCATTAAAAGCAGTCGGAAGGGTAACTTCTTCGCTGTTCTGGCCAAAGATGGCCTGGGTGTTTGGGATGTTCGGGTACGTCTATCAGTTTGCAGCCAGAGATTTGACTGACAGTTCTCAGCCAACGGTTCTGCAGACAGTAGCCGCTAGGAGTGGAGATGATGTGACTCGATGGGGGGAGAACGTGGATGTCTTCTGGAGCCATGACGGACGAGGGTTGATTGTCCTCGTATGTTTACGTGACGAGTTTGGGTCATAGACGAAGCCGACGCAAGCTTTAGACCTCGACGTCCCATTTGCTTTTCTATCAACTCGTCTCGACCTCCGAGACATGCTTCTCCTTCCCTAGAAGCACGACATTCCCTTCGGGAGGAGCTGGCGAAGGCGACGATCTGTACGGTTGGCGACTTGAACCTAAAGGAGTGACGTTCCTCATGGGAGGCTGCGAATCTATCCTCGCACAACCTCACAATCTACTCATCACTCTCCGTCACCCTCCGTCGATATTGTCGGTCCCGTATCCGATCGCGCCCACCTTCTTGACTGCGGCCGAAAACCATTTCCCGCCCATTCCTCTTGATGGCGAAGACTGTGATGTCTGGGACTTGACACGCGGCAAAGGATGGTTGTCCTACGCGAGTGAGTCGGCACTCGTACTGATGACTCATTCTTGAAGCTGACTATGGCACAGATGAGCCTCCCGTTCCCCAAACTCTGGGGTACCACAAAACTCCTGGATTGCCGGGTTTATTTACCCTATTGACCGGGAATGGGTGTGTCTACTCAATGACATCCGGTATTCCTGCAATCCATCGCAGTGTAGAGGTCAGCTGCCTCAATACCTCGGGAAGACGATAGCTGACGATCCCATCAGTCTTTACCGCCAACTCCCCTCTACAGTGACACCCCGTCTGATATGGTGGCTCGAAGCCTGAATGGCAGCTCAAGCTTTCACTCGTCAACTCTGCGTTTCTCCGGAGAGAGAGTGTATCCGCCACTGGATCCCCACGCGGTTGATCAAGTCATACGCGGCGTGGAAGCTCTCGGTTTGGTGGAAGACCCGCCCGAGATTATCAAACCACCATTACCAGCACCTGAAGATAAGGCAGTTGAGGTCTCAACCAACAGTCGATTCGGTCTCGTGGCTGTTGGTACAGCATCCGGCAAGGTCCACATCATATCTGTTCCACCTCACCCTCAACCATCCCGACTATCCCACTCGCTCGACCTGATGCATTCCGCCAACCTCCGCTCATCACCTGGCAAACTTACCTGCCTATCGTGGACTTCGGACGGATACTCTCTTGGCGTAGGATACGAGCGCGGTTGGGCGGTATGGTCCATGGGAGGGCGTCTGGGAGGTTGGGGTATGATAGAGGAAGATGCCAAAAACAAGAGCGAATCTGAAGGGTTCATGCGCGGTATCCTGGATTTGTTCTGGTCCCCTGGTAACCTCGAACTTTTCGTTCTGTCCCCCAACCAAGAGGATCAGAACCAACTGTTCTCGATACCTTTCGCCAAGTCAGCAACGACCACTCAGCATTCGCCAGACAATACCCGGTACGCATTCCTGCAAATGGACGATCGTGTGTTGGTGTACAGGGGCGCAGACCAACCCGACATGT
Source organism: Tremellales sp. Uapishka_1 (assembly GCA_035521475.1). Taxonomy (NCBI): domain Eukaryota; kingdom Fungi; phylum Basidiomycota; class Tremellomycetes; order Tremellales; species Tremellales sp. Uapishka_1. Next base: position 131,009 of record JASZXS010000001.1, on the reverse strand, counting down.
CGGTCATCAATCCCGATTCGGACGTCTGGCAACATATCAAGATACCGAACGCGTACATCTCCGTCAATTGGCCGATCCGATACGCCAGTATATCATCTGATGGCAAATTGATCGCCGTTGCGGGAAGGAGGGGACTGACGCATTATTCGGCCGCCTCGGGAAGGTGGAAGCTGTTCGAGGACGAAAGGGTTGAAAGGGGATTTGCGGTCAGAGGCGGTTTGCTTTGGTTCCACCACGTATTGGTCGTGGCGGTGGAGATCGGGAAGACATATCAGGTAAGGTCTACCCGCAAATCATGGACAAATCAGAGTGACGACTAATCCAGTCAAGTACAGATCCGGCTGTACTCGCGAGATCTGGATCTAGATGATGCCAATATCCTGCATTCGCAGAACTTACCAGCACCAGTGCTCGTCATGTCTCTCCTCGACAACTCGCTCCTGGTCTATACGTCCGACAACACGCTCTACCACTTCCTCATTCTGCCCACTCGAGAAACCATCAAATTGCATCTCTGCGGCTCTATTTCGTTTGCTGGGATCGTGCTCGTCCCAAACCGAGTTCGAGCGCTGTCGTGGCTGATCCCGTCCCCCCAAAAGCGTTTAGGGAATCCCTCAGACGATCTGGTTGTAGCTACCATCATCTTTCTCGTCGATGGGAAACTAATCCTCCTCCGACCGCGGAGAGCGGGAAACGATGAAGTCCGATACGATATGCAGGTTCTCGCTGATCGGATCGAAGCGTACTGGACGCATCTGCACGGGGTGGGCACATTGGAGAATAGTCTCTGGGGGTACGATGGGAAATCCATGCGAGTGTGGTTGGATGCGTTGACGATCGAAGCGACCAAGGTGGACTCGATAAAGGATACATACGAGTCGGTCGAGGAGAGCGTGAATCTTGTCCTAGACTTCTACCCACTTTGTAAGTGAGACCGGAGACATGCGACTCTTAATATAAAAAGCTAATGATCTCGATCTCAGCCATCTTGATGGATAAGGGTATCATCATTGGAGTCGACTACGAGACGTCGACGCGGTCGCTGCCGTTTACGCTGTTCAAAATTCAGACTGGAACGCATCTGTTCCTCCCCAAATTCCTGCGTTACCACCTCCAATCGTCAAACCTTTCGCAGGCACTGTCGCTCGCGACCAACTACTCGACCCTGGTCTACTTTGCGCACTCGCTCGAGATCCTCCTCCACTCGGTGCTCGAAGACGAGGTCGATACGGGCATCAAAATCCTTCCCCTCGTTATCGAGTTTCTTGACTATTTCCCAGAAAGTCTCGATGTCGTCGTTGGGTGTGCGCGAAAGACCGAGGTGGAGCGATGGGATTTGCTGTTCGAGATTGTGGGCAAGCCGAGGGAACTGTTTGAACGGTGTCTTGAGAAGGGCGGGGGTTCTCTGCGGACCGCGGCGAGTTATCTGCTCGTGATGCACAGCCAAGAAGACGACGAGGATACGGTCGATACGATACGGTTGTTGAGGAAGGCGTTGGACGCTGGCGAGTTTCACGTGGGTACAACCGTGTCGTGGGCGGATCGCTATACTTATCACTCGGGCTCCAGCTGTGTAAAGAGCTTTTGCGCTTCCTGCATTCTATCGACGAGTCGGGGAAAGCGCTCCAGATTGCCATTGAGGAAATCGGTATCCTCCCGCCACCTCCACCGGCGGTTGCTACCATTATGGTGACCGAAGCGGAGCCTGCGTCACCACCATCGATGCTCTCTGCTCCGAGTCTACGGCCGCCAGATACAATCACTTCACCATTTCAGCTCACCAGTCCCCGACTGTGGGAATCGCCACCATCCCCTCGGACCGTCAATGGTAGCCAGATGGAAGACGGCGTTCCAGTCCCTGTCCCGGACGAGGAGGGATAGAGTTGTGTCCGGATCAAGCACAGTGTTGTATGAATTTATCGGATGGACTGTATGTATGGAACTTGGACATATGCAAAGAGACGAAACCATGTAATCTACCACACCATTTCGGCTGCGAAGAACGAGTCGTCAGCTTTCGGAATGTATGTGTTTAAACCGGCTCGACAGACCTTCATGCGTCCCGACACCTCGGTCGACCTTGCCTCCGAATACCCGCTTGTAAACGAAACGCCTATCGTACTCCCTCATGACTTCAGCAGAAAGCACCATCCTGTCCTTGACCAGTTGAGAGTAGGTCGAGGCCAGCTGGGAGAAGAGGGTCGAGACCAGGAGGAAGAACGGAAGGGAGAGGAACGGGTGGTCAGGTGTAAAGAGATAGGACAGGATTGGACTGGAAGGGGGATACGCGCTGTACGATGATTAGCTAGGAGTAAATGGCTGTCGAGTAGACTGACCAGAAGAAGGCGAGACAGAACTCTGGCGGGTCCCAGAGGTGCAGAGACTGGATTCGATCATCGGCGCCTGCTCCCAGACCTGGAACATAGGTCGTCTGAGGTTTACCAATGGAAGAGAGAACGGTGGAGCTGTATTTTGAGGTGAGTTCGATTGCCCATGTTGGTTGGTTATTGACTTGCCTGAACCATCGCCATAGTCCTCTCAAGAGCCACAGGAGGCCTCGGAAAACTCGGGTCGATGGTGTTTGGCTCTCGGACGACGAAGAGGTGAAAACATCTTGTGGTTCGACCTTGGGAGCGGGTATAGGAGAAGCGTGAGGCGAGGAAATGTGGTCGTTCGCCTGCAGGAGACGGGTCAGATTTGGCATATCACTCTCATGAAGAAGACGTACGGAGCGAAGCTGCATGTCATACGTTCTGTATCTGGTAAATAGATACAAAGCGTTCCCTGCAGACAGGGCGAGGAGAACAAGGGTGATCGTGAAGTTCTTGATCGCCGGTCAATCATTCTGCTGCAGGAGCTGTACCGGTACAACTCACTGTCCAGCCCCCTCCGATACCTCGGCTCTTCACTTGGTCTTCTGTCTCGTATCTCCATCGGTTGCCGACGCCATAGGGATGATCTCTTGGGTTTCTCAGCACACTCGTCGAATCGTCCTTGGAAGCAAAGAGGGGCGCGAGGAGGAGGAAATGGAGGATATGGAGGATGATTGCGATTGGATTGGCAGAACGCGAGGGTGGGATGAGGTCAAGGAATGAGGTTGGAGTATGGAGTTGGATCAGCTCCCATGAATCACGAGGGAACGATTTTATTCTGCAGTGCGGATTAGGTGGGACCAAACGACGAGTTAGGTGGAAGGGCTCACCTCTGGAGGTAGCCTTTCCTACGGACAAATCGGACTTTTGGCTCAAGTGACTCGACCACAGGCTCGGCTTCTCGCAGTCTAGCTTCCTCCTCTGCCTTTCGCCCTGCCTTTGCGGACCCGACCATGTCGAACGGGATACTGCTGGACCTACTCAAGCCCTGCGGAGGAGTGGAGGTGGCGTAGGGAGAGTAGTGGATGGTAGGTGTTGTTGGTGTATTACCTACGCTTCGATAGCGGGTCGTTGGTCCTTTGGAGGGTGTGGTGTACGCGTTGCTGGATTTGGAGGACGAGGATGTTGGCGATCCGTTGAGGTCATAGGAAGTGGTGGCCTGGGAGAGTCGAGTGGGAGGGTGGGCGAAGGCTGTCAGTGGGCGCCGGGTTGAGCGAGCAAGTGGTGACTGCGACATCTCTGCGGATGAAGCAGCGCTCGACAAAGATGGATAAAAAGTGAGAAACGTAGTAAAGACAGCGACCAAAGTTCAGCCATACAAAACCGTCACGTCACTGCTGGTAGATTTGCTCCCCCCACTTAAGGGTGTTGCCACCCAAAGTTGCTTTTCAGGTCGTTCACTCGTGTTCTGGTCACCCATTCCACCGCATAGACCCAAGGCGCGATGGTAAGCACAGGGCAGGAAGAGCGCGGCTGATGAGACAGAGCAACTTCTTATCGATACCTTCGAAAAAGACCACGCCGCTGCCAGCATTCCCTCAGCGACTTCTGAGCTACATCTCGACACATTTCAAAGACACCCATCCCGATGCGTTCCGGAAGGATGTCGACGCGCTTGTCGAACTGAGAAAGCAGTATGTCGAGATCAAACCTGAAGCACATATGGAGATAATCAAGGGGTTGATGAGGTGTGTTTTCATTATATTTCGGAGAGTGGGCATAATCGAAGGCGAAGCGATTTTGTTTACATTTCGGACAGAGTTGTCATGGCGATTGGACCAGAGCTGACGAGACACTATTCAGGTACTACGCCCAGCTCGTTTTCCTCTCAACAAAGTTTCCTTCAGATGTATACACCCCTTTCATATCGGTTGGATTTCCGTTCCTAACGCTTAACGTACAGATCGGCCTAGCATTCCCCTACCATCTCCCCTTTCCTCCTCCCTATTCCTTGACACCGGATGCTCCAATATCGCTTCCCTCCCTTACGTTTGAGCGGTGTGCGACTCTTTTCAACATCGCAGCTCTCTATGCTTCGTTAGCAGCTTCGGAGCGGAGAGAAGAAGGGGAGGGTATTAAGAGGGCTCTAGGGTTTTTGTCGGCGAGTCTTGAACGGTTGTTGTCACGGCCCGCGAGCTTACACAACTATTGCAGTCGGCTGCTGGCGTACTGAATCACCTACTGACGACTCTAATCCCAATCCTACAAACCGAGTTTTCGGCCCCGCATGCCGCGGGGTACGACATGACCCAATCATTCCTGGAAACGATGAGGGAGTTTGTCCTAGCTCAGGCCCAGGAGTGTTTTTGGCAGCAGGCTGTCCTGCGTGAGTCAGAGAGATTCTTTCCTTCATCCTTCGGAACAGCTAAAGCCGACTACAGAGGGGAGCTACAAGAACGGCTTGATTGGCAAACTGTCTATGAAGGTCAATCCCGATGATGAGCCAGTGGACCTTGTGCGACCATCAACTGACACCTAGGGCAGGTCTCGGAGTACTATAAATCAGCCTTGACATCAGCAAACTCGACTCCTTACCCGTCTGCAGGTTTCTTTCCTCCGGTAGGCAGTCGTAATATATGGTTTTGTGGTCACTAACCGTCATCTACTCAGGCATGGATGGCGCATATCACCATCAAACAAGTGCATTTCGAAGCGGCGGCCCAATACCGTCTTTCGCAAGAGGATCTCGAAAAGTCGCGATACGGAGAAGAGATTGCTAGGCTTCGCGTGGCGGAGAGTCTGGCGAAGAAGGGGATTGACGGGCGAAAAGGCGTGGCGGAGACGGTGGTCACCGACCTGCGAGTAAGTCCCCTAGAGGATCGCCGTTTTTCCTCCTTCTAATCTGTCTACAGAACCTGTTGGCAGCGGTCAAATCTGCACTGGAAAGGGCCGTCCGGGATAACGATCTGGTATACGTGTGTCCCATACCTTCTACGTCCCAGCTCCCACCCATAGTGGGTGTTGGGATGGTTAAAGTCCTTACGCCACCAGAAATATCTGATCCGGTGACTTGGTTGATGGGTGGCGGAGCTGGTATGGGACCGCTATTTAGCGGGTTAGTGCCGTATGGGGTGCATCTGGCGATCAGTGAGCCTCAATATTGCAAGAGCTACACGCACGTCGGCTCATCTCTGTTAGGTATATATGACGATAGGAAGGATACGCTCGTCAGAGAACTGGACGGTAAAAGAGTGGAGCTGGATGGTGTGGCTGCTAGGTAAGCTGGAGTGTTGTCGGCCGGGAAGGTAGACTGACAATGCTCTCCAGCACCCTGCAATCACTCAACCTACCTGGATCTATCCAGGCCCTTGAGCGCCCTGTCGGTCTACCTCCTTCTCTTCTGAAAAAGGCAGAAGAAGTGGACTCCTCAGGTGGATCGAACAAGGTTTTGGGTCTATTGAGCGAAGTCAATCGTCTATCCAAATCCAACTCTAGGATTCTGTCAGAGGTACGTCACATGTTCTCTTTGATTAAGGACTTCGGCTTACGAGCTTGCAGGCTATGGATATATTGGATCAAGAAGCCACCGAGAACGAGACATTATTGGCGCGACAACCCCACCTGGCGCCGTCTCGTCCTGCCTCGCACATCGCGAATCACCATTTAATCACAACTGCTGGTCAGTATAACTCGACCATCAAACAGGCTGCCCAGAGCGACGAGACTGTGCGCACGAAATGGGAGGATTGGCGGCAGCTTATCGAGATCCTGGAAGGGGGAGAGGTGGGTTGCGTTATCCCTGGTGGTACTGTAACTAAACCTCAATAGGACACAATGTTGGACCACGTCCCATCCACGTCGTCTTCAGGATCGGCATTACCCGCGTCCGTGAGACCGCTACGAGCCACCCTCGAGGATCTGGACGACAGGATAGCGTTCCGAGCTCGGCTGCTAAATGAAGCCAAGCGCATTTCCGAGACGGATGACATCCGGCCAGTGGTCCTGAAAGAGGCGAGCAAGCTGGCGCATGGAGGGTCAGGCGATGTTAAGACGGAATGGTTCGAAGAGATCTTCGAGCAGGAGTTGGGCAAGTTCGACCGTGTGCAGAATGACATGGAGGACGAGATCTCGAAGCAAGAGAAATTGTTGGAGGATATCCGGGTATGTTTGAAGTTCTTGTGTGGGATCGAGCGCATAAGATGAATCGATCTTCCAGGTTGCAAATGAGAACTTCCTGTCGGAAAGAAAGGAGGATCCAAAGATCAAGGAACGGGAGAAGCGACTGCAGGAGATGGATCTGGCGTACTGGAAATGGCGAGAGATCAACGACAATGCTGAAGAAGGGATCAAATTTTATCACTCGTTCGCAGAGTTACTGGTCGCATTCAAAGAGGCTTGCAGCCAATTCTTGAATTCGAGGAGAGGAGACGTCGGGTGAGCATGGGTCATCGTGAAGCGTAGGATGGGGGAGCTGATGGGTTGGTGTATAGACAAATTACCAATCGATTCGACAACATGTCGGTTGCGGGTACTCCACCCCCTCAACTGCAACAACAGCAGTCGTACCAGTCTCAGCCATATCAATCGCCCTCACCATCACCTTCTACTCCTCCCCAGTTACGGCCCGCACCCCAAGGAGCCTCGTTCCTCGCCCACCCATCCTCGTCACAATGGCAGACGACTTCCGACTTCCTCCCTCCCCCGCCGCCTCCACCGATCCTCCGCTCCGGTGGTATTCAGACTCAACCTCGCGCACCACCGCCACCTCTTCAAGGCCAATATCACGAGAACGAAGCGGAGATGACGCCGAGGAGGAGTACGAGGAATAAGGCGACCCCAACCACCATTGGCGACAGCGAGAGGAATCCATATCAGAAGGGCAAGAGGAGAGCAGGCGGCGGGGTAGTCTAGACATCTATGCATCATGAACAGTAAGCGTCTGGCGGCGTCTTTGTTCTTCTGGGACGGCTCAAGACTGTGGACAACGAATGAAGCAGGCTTGAGATACGTGCTCTGAGACAATGCCGATCCTGCGAGTCCACCGAAAGCCAAGCGGCAAGCGAGAAGACCTTTACATCCAAATCCCGTATACAAACAGCCGATGAACCCCAAGACCCAGTGCGATCTATCCTCATGCCAGCATCCTCTCTCTCCTGACAGAGCCCTTCCCGTCACCTATCGTTCGCTGTATCTTTTGCGTACTCGCGTGCAGCATGACGCCTCTTTTCGCCGGATCTTTTCCCATACCGGGCGTCACGAGCGCCATCGATGATCTGCGTGTGGTATGGAGCTGGTGGCCCGGCGCGGGAGTGTACGGGGTATTCATCTTGGTCGTCGAGGAGCCCAACGGGAGCGGGGTACATCCCGCGACGCCCTTGACCGAGAATTTGCGCTTGATCTGCGAGCGAGCATCAGCGCTCCGGTCCCTCTCGACATGGAAATAAGTAGGGCGCGTACGAGTTCCAGCTCTTGCTGTTTGGAATCCAGGGCAACGTTCAGCATCTCCCGGTCCTCCTTTAGTTCCGCTTTGCGCTTTTGCAGGTTCAGGATCTCAAAGTCTTTCGAAGCAGACTCGGTCTTCAGCCGTGCGATCTCGTCTTCGAGCGTCGATGCCTCGCGAAGATCGTGCTCGAGATGCAGGACCCGGTCGACCAGCTCGCGGATCTGTGACTGCGCTTCCTCGAGATCGTGTAACAGCTGCTCATTCGCACGAGTTAGTGTCTCGTTCCCGTGGCCGGCGTGGGCGGGTACTTCAACTCACTCTCTTTGTCTCGCTTTCCGCCTTGCGCCTCGTGCCGATTTCCTCCTCAAGCCGCCTGTGCAGCTCGTGCCCTTTCGTCTGCTCATTGTCAAACGCGCTGTCGAGTTCAGTGATCCTCGCAGCCGACTCCGCCTCTTGTCGCTCTACTACTCCGCCCAAGCGCACAATCTCCTCGTTGTCGTTGATGCTGGCGCTCCTCAGTTCCTCAATCTGACATTCGAGCTCGTCCATCTGTCGGTGCATGGTGTCCAGTTCGTCCATGTGCTGCGCACGTAGCGATTCGACCTCGTTCTCCAACACCTCGATCCGGCGATGGGCGTGGTCCGGTTCCCCTGATGGCTGTTGGCTTTCCAGGGTTTCCAGCTCTTCGATGCGACGGCGTGTATGTTGCAGCTCCGCCGCCATCTCTTCCCCCTTTCTCGCTTCTTTCACCTCCGCATCCCGAGTCGCGATTTCCCGCTCTGCCTTTTCTTCCCTCAAGCTCTCGACCTCCTTTACCAGCCTTTCGTTCTCCGCTTCGACCTTTCGGTACGCCTCCAACTCCCCCGCCATCTTCTTCAACCTGATCTCCAGATCGCGGATCTCTCCTTCGTCCCTTGTCGTCCTGTCGCCGGCGTGCGCGTGCGCGTGCGATTCCCGTCTTTTGTTGCCCATCATCTCGCTCTCCACGAGTCTGAGGTTCAGTTCGGCCAGGACCGAGTCCCGCTCCACCACCTCCGATTGCAACTTCTCCGCCAGAGCCTTGTACAGCCGCAGCTCGGCTTCCATCGCTTTCGTATGGGACTGTTGCGCGTCAAACAGACTTCGCGTCGGCGCGAGAAGGTCCTGCGGAGTCGATGCCGAGAAGATAAGAGACGTTGTATCACATTCGAAGAATTGAGTCGAGTTGCTTTTCGGGGTACCGGATTCGCCATCAAATGACCGTTCCATCACCATCGAATGGAACACCGTACTATCCGCTTGAGGGCTCGAGTTTGACTTTCGCAGTACCGGCCAAGACATATCCGCGTGCTCGGCCGACAGGTCTGCAAAGATGGACGTGAATGCCTTGGCGGGTGTCGGTGTCGCGAGCACGTCTGTGACGGCCGCGGAAGGGGACGGCGAGAGCAGAAGAGAGCGTGTCTCCATCGTCGGAGGCAAGGGGGAGAGTTGCCGTCTGATGGTTGGGTTCGAATCCCCGTCTTCCAGCCCGTCCTCGGACCACATGCCGGCACTCTGGTTGCCAGCGTGGATTGTCTGGGTATTCTCCGGCCGAGGCATTTCGTCCCGGACCGAGAAGCTGGACTGGGACGACATCTCGAACCGCTGCGACAGCAAGTTCGACATGTCATCGGGCAGCTGCCAGTCGGCAGACGGGAGTTCGAGCTCCGAATACGAGGCATTCGTCGGCTCGGGCTCGGAAGAAGGGAGGGAGAGCGGTGACGAGATGACCGTCGGGACACCGGACCAAGGCTCTTCTTCTGCCTCCTGCTCCTCCTCCTGCTGGGACTCGCCGTCGTGAAACTCCGATCCGGTCGAGTTAGCAATGAGCGAAATCTCGCCTTCCTGGCCGGGAACTTCCCAGCTTTCGTCTGCCTTCGGGGCGGGCGGCTCGCGACTCGGCGGAGCAGCGACCTTGGTGTGGAACGATACGGCGAGTAGCTGCGATAGGAACGAGTTCGAGGATGGCGAGGGGGCAGCAGGGGCTGGATCATGAATGGATTGGTTGGGCGTAATGATACGGAACTTATTTTTGGGGAAAAAGCGGACTACGCCCAGAGTCAATTGCTCTCGCCTTCTCACTGGATCAGCACGTAGTTGTCCATACCTCCATTCCCCGATCCGGGTGTACCGGACGGGCGCAAAATTCCCTTGACCCCATTCTCTCCCGGCGTTGACGTCTTGATCAGGTCGGAAATACGTTGAGTCATTGGCGGTGGGGTAGGCAGTCGTTCCTTTTCGGGTGTAGACTTGGCAGGCGAAATATCGATCGACATGGTCTCTGACGAGAAGTCTTCTGGACCTGGAAGTCACATTACCTTGGAACAGCAGAAATATCCATAGATGACCGCTCACCTGCGGGATTGACGAGGTTGACTACCCTCTTCTTGAGTCGCAGCTTTTTCGCCGAAGTGGGTACTACGGGCGAAGACATCGAGCTCGAGGGGCCTGGACCTGCTTCGCTTGCCATGGTGGATTGGTGCTGGTAATGGGTGGGATGTAGGACTGCTCGACGACGAAAGTACAACACCAAAATCAGCCACGTGATGAGTTGTTTACTTTGCGTAATTGGTTCCGTATTTCTGTGGGGAACTATGATTCGACATGGACATAGATGCATACTTCTTCTCGTCCTCTTGCAGCATACTTTCTCGTCCTATCGTACAGTCATGATAACTCTCTCTCTCTCTCTCCTTTCACTCTCGCTCATCGTAAAGACAGTCATTGAGGTGCATCCCCTTACTCGTCACCATTTCTCAAGGATCCATAGGTGCCTCGGCCATCACCGCCGGTACCTTGTCGGGGCTCGACGAACCACTCAGGCAGAGTCCAGGTGGCTTCCTCGCCGTGGCTGTGGATCATGAGCAACAAGAAGGTGAAACCGACTTTGGCGGCGCTGTCGGTTCCATGTGTCAGACTGCTGAAAAGGAAGAGACTGGGATCAATCAGACTCACACATCAAGGACACCGTAAGCGATGATCTCGGCATCGACTCCGACCTTGTTGGCACCCTCAGTCAAAGCGAACACGATAGGATAAGCGGTCCAAAGCCTGAAAGCTGATTCAGCACCTGAAAAAGACGCTGCTACAAGGTGGGGAAACGCACGCAAAGGTCATGGCGGAGAGCAACCAGAATAATCCTCTAGTCTTTCGTGGTCGCATGGCGGCAGCTGTAGCGCTCGTCAGCCAATGCTGATGCGCTTGTAGAGGGGAGAAGTTACTCACCCTTTCTACCGCCTTGGTAGAGAGTGACAAAGATCCCGAGGAAGGCGATGCACGAAATCGCGTAAAAGAGCCATCGAGATCGCTGGCCCGCGTCCAGTCGGCTAGGAACGACACCGGCAAAGAGACCGGTCACAATCATGAAGATGTCGGCGAGGACGACCATGAGCGTATCAGCCGGTGACAAGCCTGCGAGCAGGGCGAGGGACAGCAGGAGTAGAGGAGTAGTGAAGAGCCAGTCAATGTATCCTGGTGTACAGCATGAGTTGACCTGCGAGATGTCTGGGCTCCATGCTGGTATTACTCACTGGCATAGTAGACCTCTCGGAGGAAATGGACGGTTCCGCCCTTTGCCTGTTCGTGGATCGGGACGTAGGAGACGCCTAGACCAGTCGCCATGACGAGGTACGACACCATCGCGATCGTGAGCACGCCGGCCGAGATCCTGCGCGCGAGGTCAGGACGCCGATCGTTGGCTATGGCGGAGGGGGTCCACGCTTACCAGTGGAAGACTCGCGCTCGCTTCTCGACTCGCAAGCTCAACACGCCGACACCCAAGAGGCCGAGGGTCATGATGACGAACACGACCCACAGGGCATTCTCGCCGGATTTGGTCGCGTGGATGTATCGCGCCGTCGCGCTCGGGAAGGTATCGGTCGGCAGCGGTGCGGGGAACTGGGACTGGTGCGGGTGAGAGTGACGGTGGGTTCCCCCCGGTGGGTCGACCGAGATGGTCGAAGTCGGTTTGAAGTCGTATGCAAAGTCCATCTTGGCTGTGCTGTGCTCTGTATGGGAATATCAGAGGATGGCAGATGGAGGAGTCGATGCGATGGGGCGGCTGCTTACTTATGACATGGGAAAGGACGAGACTCGTCAACTGACCATGTGATACGTCATACCACATCAGTCGTCATCGCCATCGTGGCAGCAAGGGAAACCCGAGTGGCAGTCGGCTGCGCATCGTTGCCCATACTTGCACAGCGTTGGGCGTGGTAGACGTTCGCTGAGGATCGTCTGCATGACATGGGATGCCCAGAACGCGACGCACCAGGCATCACGTCGATGATCGGCTCGGCGTTGAAAGGGGGTCGGTAGTCTCAGTGCATCAACGCCCGCCCTGAAGTATCAGTTGACTAACCCCGGTCTGTCAAGTTTCAGTGTTTTCAGTCTCGAGTGACCGTAAGCTTTCCACTGGTGAGCGGTCGGAACCAGTCGAGGTGATCTTACTCATTGGTCGTCATGCGTGTACGATGTAATCACCACCAAAGAAAAGGCAGAAGCACTGTAGGAGAGCTAGGGCTTCCTGCTCCAATGCTGTATGCCGACGAGAGGAGTGGTATCTGATCACGATGTTCACCTCGTTACGCAGGCTTGGTTTAGTCTGTCTGCTGCTGTGTGCTTCGCAAGTTGTTCTTTTGCATCGCTCTCCATGCAGGCTCCAGGAAGCGGACCCGGCGAGGATACCCCGGCCTCGGAGATTTGTGTCCCCTGAGACGTTCCAACGGAGATTGCCCAGCCTGCACGGTTTCATGTTGTGTGCGGTGTTCAGAAAGCACTGCTGCCGGGCTGGCAGTGTTGTACGAGGACCAGAAGGATAACAAAATCGTGAGCGGCCCGGTTCCTCAACACTCCTGGCCACTCGAGTCCCGCACGGGTATGGCAAGTAGTTTAAGGCGTCCTGCGGATAGAGTGCATCGCCCATCCGACGCCCGCCGACGTACCGTCCCTCCCTGGAAAGGCTTCCGTCTACCCTAGCGGTGTGCACACAGATTATGTAGGCGTCATGAAGGGCACCTTCGGTGACCCTATCATCGCCCTTGGGTTGAAACACATCGGCCATCCGGGTTCTTCATCGCGAAAAGGACCCCGTTTGCCCGACCCCTCGAGCCATACTTGAAGTAGCCCGCCATCATGGATCTCTTGCCCCACACCACATCGCTTACTTCGAATCATACAACCTGCAGCACAATGGCTCACTCGAAACCAGCTCACTTCGTTGTCGTCCCCTTAGCCGCCTGGTACGTCCATTCCTCGGAGCCTACCTATCTACTAGATGTCACCTAACACGACCCGCAGGGGCCATGTCCGACCCTTGCTCCATCTCGTGCTCAACTTGGTGTCCATCCACCCCACCCTGCGCGTCACTCTGCTCTGCACGCCCTCCATCTCGATCAAGATTAAGTCAGAGCTCAATTCCGCTGTACTCGAGCACCTTCACGCGCCCGCCTCCTCTGGAGTCGCAGCGGTCACTGACCGTGTGCAGATCATCGATGTCAAGTCCCCCGACCTCCAGGCCATCGGATTCTCGGGCGAGACGATGCTCCAGGAGGCAATGGACTATGCCAAGGTGCTACCCGACTTTGCGAAGGCGCTCTTCTCCAAAGGAAGACAAGGTCCAGGGGGCGGACAACAGATTCAAGGACATTGCTCCGAGTCTCTGCATTTTTGACGTGAGTCCCTCTCAAGGTGTTCGGCCCCCGCATCCCTTCCCCCATCCTTACCGCTTTTGGCCGGTACTACCTACAGTTCACGAGATGACCTTCTCGTAGCTCTTCCAATCTTTCGTCCCGGACGTCATCCCTGCCATGCTAGCCGCAAACAACTTACCTAACATCCCGTTGATTGGATTCTGTGCGAGCAGCGCAGCGGCTACCCTCCAGTATATCGCTCTGGCCTCCCGTGGACAAGATAGGGCTGACGAGATCCGCAGCCACTTTGCGAAAGAAGAGAACGGAGGATTCATTGCCCTCGCACAGCGATTGGCAGAACAAGACATTGCAAATGGGGAGGACCGAATGACGGCGTACGCAAAAGTGAGCTCAGATCTTTCCTCTTCGGCCTGAGCTATGGCATGCTGAGGTCTCGAAGCATACATTCGCCTGCACCGGCGAGGTAGTTCGCATCCCTGGCCTGCCGCCCATGTACGACTGTGAGCTGAATCGTTGCAACTGTGGAAGCGCACCCACTGACCCTTTGTAGACGAATACGGTGAGTCGGCCCCGAACGCTCACGCTAGCGAGACGCGAACGGACTGACCAAGTCTCGTGCAGTCCCGATGGGAGGTGCCATCCCCTTTCCCGCCCCACTTTTGATTCAGGTTGGCGGAATGCGACTCGCCGCCGTCCATCCGGCTACGGTCGCTGTGCTCTGTACCATGCCCGCGGAGCTCGAGCCTGACGCCAAGAAGCTTTTCGAGGAGGATCTCAGGAAGCCGCTGCTTATGGCCGGGCAAGTGGTCCGATCAGTAACGGGGAAAGGCTGCTTAGCTTCTTCTGCAGGATCCAATTCCCAGCACCCATGTGGGATGGGATGAAACCCCCCCGAGCCATGTCCACCGAGGATAACATTAGGGTCACCGAGTTTCTCGATTCCATGGAGAAGAAGCACGGCGCTGGATCGGTCCTCTACATCAGGCAAGCCTACACTGATCTTCTTCATACTACCCTGCTTACACCCCGCCCACAGTTTCGGATCGCAATTCTACCCGTCTCTCCGACCCGAGTTGGTCAATTACCTCATCGTAACTCTCCTCGAGAACGACGTCCCGTTTCTCTTCGCCCACGCGTCGTCGGTCGCCGTTATTCCCGACGAGCTGGCCAAGGCGATCGAGGCGGCACCCAACGGATGCAAGGTTCGATTTGCTCCCCAATGGGCTGTCCTGGAGCACCCCGCTGTTGGCTTCTTTCTCGTATGTTTGTCGATTGAAAGTTAAACCAAGGGGATGCGGAACTGATCGTTTTATCTATGGCCTAGAGTCACTGCGGATGCAATTCGGTTGCCGAAGCAATCATGTCGGTGCAACCTCTCATCGCAGTCCCCTTCGCCGCGGACCAGGGAGAATTTGCCATGATGCGTAAGCTTTATCCAGTCATCCATTTCTACCACCTCACCGAAGCGACCTGCTTCCCCACTAGTCTCCCTGCGCGGCGTTGCCATCACCCTGGACCAAGTCAAGACCTTCAAGACCAATTCTTCCGACAAGACGACCAAGAAGACGTACGCAGGGGTCGAAATTATCGGCACGGAGGAGGCGATCAAGGCAGAGTTTACGGCGGTTTTGAAGCGCATTCGGGGCGAAGAAGGGGATGTAATGAGAAAGAAGATGGGCGACCTCAAAGCGTTGCACGAGCAGAGCTACAGGGAGGGAGAGTCGCGAAAGACCATGGAGGGGATGGCAAGGTACTTCTAATGCGGGGCATCTGGAAAGATCTCAGTAGTGATGTAGATCGAGCCGTCACACCTAACCTTCCCACTCGATTCCTGGACCGCAAGCCAAACTACACTGGCGTATCTAAGATCTAGCGTTCTGCGTTTTATACGTGGTACATCATGTCTCCCCTGCAGCCCCCACGATACTGATCCCGCGTCGCTTTCGCCACTTTTCGAGCCCCTGTCTAAACAGCCGCCAATCCGTCCCGCTCGAGGGAACGAGCTGCATCGTGACGCCGAGCGACTCGACCTCGAAGTTGCGGTGCTCGTCGTCGAAAAACAACTGCCGGGGTAAACGGTTTCAGCGAGCGACTGGCGAGTAACCAGTACGCGTACCATCTGGTCGTACGGGATCCCGGTCTTTCGATGGATCTCTTTGAAGTGCTTCAGCTTTGAGCCTGATTCGCTGTGCATTCAGCGATCGCTCGAGCAGTCCGACAGGTGGAAGATACCTGGATAGATCTCCATCTACCCTTCTGATGAGCACATGCGACACCGGGCGAGAGCGAGGACTCGTACCGTATTGAACAGCTCGATCGATCGCTTCAGCTTGCCCTGTCCGTCTTCAGAGGGAACAAGCAGCATTCCCAGCGCCTCTCGCGCTCTGATCCGAACATCAGCCTGTATCATCTCCATACCAGGCAGAGACGTACAGCTCGGGCGCAGAGGTCCTCGATGCCGCGGCGATATGTATCCTCCGTCTTTTGAGGTCGTTCAGCAGCGCCGGTACCTCGCGATAGAACTCTAGTGTCTGGCCCCGGCTGATCATATCAGCTCGACCCCATTGTGGACCCGTGAGGGGAATCATACCGGTCAGTGAGTTTATTCACTTCGTCGCCTTTGCGTTTCAGCGGTGGTGTGATGTGCGTCTATGTGTATATGTGATGAGCCATGTGGGAGTATTGATAGCAGCTGCTGCCTACGTCTATCCAAAGGTCCCATAAGGTGTAGCTGCCAGTCTATCAGCGAGATTCCCGCTGCAGAAACGCTTCGCCTCACTCCAGGTCGAACGCCACAAGCAGCGGGAACGCATTGGGATCCTCTCTGTCGAGCTCCTTGGTTGCCGGCGGAAAGACCTCTGCAGGCTGCTGGTTCCGTCTCGGCATCTTCGACAGGCTGGTCAGTGGACAAGCAGAGTGGAATTTACAGCAGCGTCATGGCTAACCGCTTCCCGAGGTCACGTGCAGTGACGTTGGGTGACGTTGTGGGATGAGAGTGCTGAATGCGGTATATAAGCTCCGGGCTCTGCTGATCTGTTCTCACTGGCCCAGCGTGCAAAGGTAGACTCAGCAAGCATCAAGCCAAGAGCGCTCATTCCAGGCTCCCAAACCCACCCAAGCACTCAGCACCTGTCGACTACCCCGCTACCGGACAATAACAATGGCTTCCGCTGAACGTGAGTGGGTGTGGCTCTCGTCTGGCGGGTAACCGGGCAGTGCGGTATGGGAGGCTAGTCCGAGAGGAGAAAGGCGTCCCCTCCAGTCGCTCTTAGAGCATAGGCATAGCGTAAGCGGATACGGCTGTACTGGAGAACCCGCCAATGCCTCGTTCCCTAGCGTTTCTCACTTCGCAGTACTGATTGCTCTAGCAGCTGTCGCTTCCGAGGAAGTCGAGGACGAAGACTACGAGGACGACGACGAGGTGGTGAGTGTGCACTTCTGCCGTCTCCTGCCAACAACGCGAGCTGACGTGTCCGTCGCTCTTTCCTCTTTCTTCTCGGACACACGTGTGAAATAGTCTGGGGACGAGGAAGAGCATGTGACCGCCCAGGACGCACAGGATGATGATGAGGAAGACGGCGACGAAGACGACGACGAGGACTTTGATGACGAGGACGAGGACGAGGACGACGACGACGAAGATCTCCCGCAAGGGACGGATCACCAGAAAGTCTTGGCCGATTTCTACAACGTACGTCTGGTTTCGGACGTTCTTCTTCGAGCATAGCGCTGAGATGTGACCTGACACAGAATGAGCAAGGCGACGACGATGATGAGGATGAGGACGACGACGAGGATGAAGATGAGGAGGAGGTCGTGCCTGCAAAGGCGGACGCTGCGGGTACCAAGCGCAAGGTTGCCGAGGCCGAGGAAGACGAAGACGAGGTCGAAGTGGAAGGCAAGAAGGCCAAAGTCGCTTGAGGAGACTGCCCAGGCGGGAGGAGTGGACAGATTGGTTGTACCGGAACGAAAAGTCTGTAGTCGGAATCAGGGAATGGAAAATCAAATTGTCATCTGAGGGAATACGACAATGCGGGGTATCGACCTCCGTCCTCTCAGAGCAGGCCTTGTACCTCCTCCACCAGTGTTCGCACATCTTCCAGAACGTGCCACTCCCGGGTCTCCTTGTATGCGCTGATAATTTCGCGCACAAACCCATCTCGCATCTTCACTGGAGGGGACAGATCTTTTCTTGCCGGTGGAGTCTGGGGGAATACATCAGAACACGGCGCATGAACCAACGGCGCAACGGAGGACCTACCTTCATGTTGTGCAGGACGCACTCCCAAAACCCCCGCCATCCCCATCCCGCATCCATTTCCAATAACGCCTGCACCTCGGCGACCCATTCCTTCTCCCACGGGCCAGCCGATCCCAGGCGCTCGATGATCATCTCCTTGACATCGTAGATCGACTCCTCGACCCGCTTTTGAGCTTCCCGAAGGGATTCAAATACGCGCGGAAGGGCGGGCGAGGAGAAGAAGTTGTGGTTGATGGAGATGCACTGTGCGGCCATTCAGCGAGATATAACGGTGAATGATGGGCACAAACGCACAAAGTCCAGATTCAGCACCTGGTGATACCATCCACTCGGGATAAAGATGACTTCGCCTTCCTACCGGATTATGAGCCCAATGTCACTGCGGGACAGGTTGGCATATACCTCTTGAATCACCACGATGCCCCCGCCCTCGTCCTGCATCTCCCGCACGTCGAAGACAAACTCTCCATCCCGCTTCACGTTGTCCAGCCTATCTGGAGGGAAAATCCACCATTTCTTTCGACCGACCACATTAGCCGACCAGGAATACGACGAGTAGACATCCCTGTGCAGCGGCGTGAAGGTATCTCGAGGGCCAAGGTAAGTGAATCTGAAATCAGGCGAGTGGGCCGCTCGCTTCGATGGCGTCTCGAGAAACGGAGGGTTCAGCCAGTCATCTGTTTGGGCAGACATCAGCGCCATGCTAATTCGACGTTCCATGTTGGACATGCCTCTGAAGCATTCCGGAGGCGAGTACACCCCTCCGACCCATCCCCCGTCCCGTTCAATCTCGTCCATCAGATGCCAGTCTTTAACGTAGAGACCATCACCCCTCGGATCATGCTTCTCCCACAGATCCAAGACCTCAGACAGAGGACGTTCGTCACGCTCGAATTCTGAATACTGCCGCTTGAGCGTGTTGGCGACGGGAACTACGTGAGCACCATATTTGCGCAAGCTCGCGAGGGAGAACGACCGGGAGGGCCAGGTCGAGGTCTCGGTTGAGGATAGCAGCAACGGAAGATTCGGCTGGAGGTGTTTCGTCTGTGTGTGCGTTTCAGCTTTGAACTTCTAGTGATATAGACTATTCTGTCTGGGGACTCACGAGGAAATCCGAGTATGTTATGGAATCATACTTGGCTATAGATGACATCGGATAATGCAAAGGAGCGCGAATCAAAATAGCCGAGATCGACTTTCCGGGTGCGGTGTTGAGAACTACTGATTATCCTGACCGTGACCATATCTAGACTGCCTCTGATGCCGACGACTCTGTCTTTCGCGTTGAAGTCGGGCAAGGGCCTGCTTCCCATGCCGCAGCTGAATCACAGATAGTTCCCCCTTCCACCGCTTTTGCCTCCTTGGTCCCTCGAGCCTCGCCTTTTAGATTTATCCTCTGTTCTAGTTCCTCGGCATGTTCTGATGGACCGATTCCATGACCCTGATGCTCAGGTGGGAATACCCATTTTCTATGCTTTCCCATAGATATCTTGACCGCCTCCTCATCCCGTCCGACCTTTCCCCTCTCGATATCCTTCAGAGCATGTCGGAAAGGACCCTGATCAGCTGTCCACCGTTGGTTCCCCCAGTGAAGTGCTAATTGTATAGACAGGTATGTGAGAGGGACAGGCTAGGCCGAGACATGCCCCACGTGTCCACGTTGAGACCTTCCGGGGAGTCTGGGTATGTCGAGAGCAGGACATCGAGAAACGGCGAGTCGATGGTGTCCCTCAGATCTACAACCTGGTTTCCTGAGCCAGAGTTCAGTTTCAATGGGCTGTACTTGTGCGCATGCTGATACTTTACATGACACGGGAAGGTACAGAGAACACACGCGACCTGTGGATACAAGTTCTCGGGTGCTCCGCCGTCGGCGGTAGCGGCTACGATGACAGTCTGACAACCATGCTGTCAGCCTCTCGGGGCCTGCACTCCTCCCACCGATCGGCATGGACTACCCGACCGATATGTTGCCTCTCACAGCATCCCCATCAGCCCGGCCACTTCCCTGTCCCCGTCTCCAGCATTCCCGCTCGTCCTCTCCCCCTCAATGTCCATACCGTCCTCCTCGTCCGCCTCTTCCCCTCCCACACTCTCCTCCTCGTCGCTCGACGTTGCGGTATCGTATGCCACTCCCATGCCCTTCGACACTTCCCCTCCGCCCGCTACCAGATTCGTTTCGCCCTGTCGGCCGACGGCAACCTTGACCCATCGTCGCCACCATTTCCCAATGACCCTCTTGATGCCGTCGTCCAAACCGAGGTAGTCGACGTTCTTGACCACACCCTGCCACGTGACGAGACCTCTAGATAACGCTGACTCCAAGGCAGCCGCTTCTCCCCTACGCGATTGTCGGTCGCCTGTCACGAGGGGAAGAGTGCAAGGTACTCACCAGTACAGCCAATGAACTAGGACACCAAAACTGGCTGGATCAGGGATAGGCAAGAAGATGGACGTTGGAGATCCTTCTGGACTCGGCAGGACGCGTGAGCCCTTGACGGTAGGCGAGGGCGGGATCGATTGGGAGACGGGGAGGTCGAGATGGGATGCGGTCGAGGAGAGCAGTGAGCGGAACAGAGTGGATTGTGTGATGAGATAGTCGCGATGCAGCGGAAAGGTCAGGACCTAGAAGGATTGGTTAGCATTGAGACCGTCGGCATTGAGACCGGCTGGATGAATCTATGCAGACCTACTCTCACTTCCGTTGGGCCGGGTGCACTGCCCCTCCTTCCCAACGAGTCTCTGTGACTCGAGACGACATTTCTGCCGCCATTCTGCGCGCCTGCCAGGGGCGCTATCGTCGGCGTCGGCGGCCAGAAAGAATGCTGCGGCTGATTGGAATGTGTCGAGTCTGCTGTGCCCGGTGTCTTGGCGCTGGCTGGAGGGGATATTCTCGAGATGGGGATGACTGACACGACTCAGGGTCAGGATGCGCGCACAGGTCTCTTTGTTTGCAATGTTCATACTCACTGATGGTACAATCGGACGATTCCGGTTTCTCCCAAAAGTACTTCGCGAGGTTGTTGAGCGACTTGATCACGAAGCCCTGGGGTATGCCTTCAAGCTTGGTCTTGCTCGTCGTCGGCGTCTTGGCCGTCGGCAAGGGCTCGAGCCTCTTTGCCGAGAGGGGAGGCGCGGAAGAGTAGTGGGGTTGTTGGGCGTAGCCTGAGCGCTGGAAAGCGGGCGAGTACAATGGGGTAGGCGGTACGCGCAGGACAGCCGGGGTGGTGGGCGAGTCGAGGGCTGGGTGATGGGACTTGTGAGCTGCATGAATCCGCCGAGGCGAAGCTGGGAACGAAGGCGGTTTCCTCCGCGAAGAGGTCGACATGGAACCGCTTGGACTGGCTATCTTGCCTCCAGGCGAAGAAGCAGGATGCGAGGAGCGAGAAGGGGGTGTCACGGGCGACGAGGACGCCATGGGAAGGAGATATGGGGACCGGCGAGGCGAGTGGCTCGAGATCGACAGGGGGTAGGGCGTGTGCCGCGGAGAATGCGCGATAGCTATCGGGTGCGGTTTCAGCGTGCGGATGCTGCTTCTGCTGCTGGTTTCCCGGCTGGAGAGGGACGCTCGCGATGCGAGGAATGAAGGGCGACGCGAAATGTAGAGATCGGGCGACGAAGACGCAGACAAAGACGAGGCGGAAAAGTCGGAATCGTGTCGCTCGCTTTGCCTATTGGCGTGGTCGTGGATTGTCTGGAGCGACGACGGCGGCACGAACGGTGCGCGGGATGGAGGTGAGTGGGGAAATAAACGGATCGTCCCCTCGATGCCCTTCCACTCGACTACCCTTTGCGTGGCCGTGTCATTGTCCCGTCTTTTCAGTAACGGCGTCGTCGCCGTTGCCGTGACTCTATTGTCATTGTGTCTCTCCATCTCGGCTCTGCCTTTTTGCTTTTTTTCCCAGGATGCGCGTCGATTTGCCACTGAAAGCAGAGAACAATAACGAGTCCCCCGCTCGGGCGTTCGGAGATTTTCCCCGATCGGGTAATGTTAATCGAGATACTGTCTCGGTCCCCCACTCTCCCTAGATCCCGGGAAGACGCCCACCGACAAGAGAACAATAGGACAAGTGACCGTCCTGAGTCGTGCGTTCACCTGAGTGGCAGGTACGCAAGGTCAGCAGAGCCGAGCCGAGACCAAGAGATCCCATACGACTGACCTGAGCGGGCGGGTGGGAACCGAGGCGAAACACGGCCGACGTCGAGAAAGGTGATCGACGAGAGACCTCGGGGATGGAGGGATGAGCTCGAGTCAAGACCGAGGTGCTCAGTGACGTAGATCCGCGGTTGGGCGCTGGATGCCTGGCAATGTCGGCTGTAGACGCGAAAGAATGTAGATCAGAACGAGACAAGTATCGCTAGTCGAGGTGGACGAGGAAAAGAGGCGGCAAGGATATCGGACGGGCGAAACTGCCATAGCAGACCCGTGGAGGCGCCACCACAAGGACAAAGGATCGTGGTTGCAATCGCCGAAAGGAGGCTTCCAGGAGAGAATGGAGTGAATGATGTTGCACGCGGTCAAAACGCGTTGCATCCCTCTCGAGAAGAAAGGAGCAGGGTCATTATATCCCCTCACTCATCGCCTCGGCTAGACGTACCGGTCTGCCCGCTGCACTCGGTCGAGGGCATCCAAAGACCTCGGTCAGAGGAGCCTGCCGGTTCACCATCGTGCCGGGCCTCTGGAGAGTTTTCCCCACTCGAGTGGTTCCTCGTCTGCCGTGGGCCACCCGGCGACTCCAAGCTATCAGTGACGCCTTACCGCTTGGTCTGGCGTCACGCTGCTCTCGATCACCCTCCCCTGGCTCGGAGATGCCATAGAGTCACTGCCCTGATCGGAACTGCTCTCGATCAACCCCTCTGGCTCGGAGCTACGCTCGATCACTACCGCAGGAACGAGATCTAGTCAAACTGTACCTACCACCGTACCGCGAGACAGCAAGCTAGACTCTAAAGCTAATACTCTTCCAACCCGCTCGTTGCGTCGTGCTACATCCAGGGGGGCTCCATGATACCGGCTGAAACGATCATGCATGACCGCATGAGACATACGTTCCTCAGATCGGCACCCTTTCCTCTAATTTTCTACCCCTAAACAAATGCACGTACCTACTTCTACTCTACACCCCGGCCGTCGTCCTCCCCAGCGCTCGAATAGCGCCGCCCTGTAGCGCTGGCAGCTGCTTGATACCCGCTCCCGTTTCCGTTGGTTGCACCAAGAACTCCGCTCGGACGAGCCATGCGAGGTACAGCCCGATCCTCGCATCGTCCACCCCAGACGTCGGGTTCTCACCCGCAGCACTCGCAAGAGCCTGTGCATTCGAGTCATCCAGCTCGGCAGACTTGGTGGCTGTCGGTAGATCGTCCAAGACGAAATGAAGCAACGGGAACAGGGCGTTATCCTGCGTGTCCAGGACATGCTGCTCGAGCTTGGTTCGCCAGTGGATGTATTCTGTTCGCTTGACATTGTAGCCGTACGTCGAGAGGGAACCAAGCAGGTCGTTAAATCGGAGTTTGGGATGTCCGGTCACATGGAGGACGGTGAGTGCCGATTTGGGGGACTGCGACAAAGTCGAGAGGGAGCATAGGAGAGCAACATGGTCCACAGGAGCGACATTAAGCGTATTATTGATGTCGGGGATCAGGCCGAGCTGCACGCATCCCTTGACCAATCTCCAGATGAAATCGTCCGTATTCGTGACTGCACCCGTCGTCCGTCAATGCCACCTCCTTCACCGGCAAGCGAGGTCTAAAGTATGACTCACCAGCACTCTTGGAGTCGCCCAGGACGTAGCCCGCTCTGATGACCCAGCCCGACAACCCCTTCTTGCCCGCTTCCATGATGACCTTTTCCGCCACCCACTTGGATTGCGAGTATCCCGTGCCCAAGCCTGTCCGCGCAGATTCCAGATCATCATCTTCATAGATCCCGTTTCCACCCGCCGCGAGATTTTCCTCTGACTTCCTCACGCACTCTTCTGTATCCTGTACACCAGTCGACGAGACGAAGGAAAAGGATTTCGAATGATGAAGCGCACACAGCTGCAGCGCCGTCATGGTTGACAAAACGTTAGCAGCCCGCATCTTGGCGTACGAATACACCCAGTGCACGACCGCACCGTTGTGCAGTACCGAGTCGGTCTCCTCGGCGATCCGCGTCCAGGTCTGATCGTCCAGCCCGAACTGGTGTTCGGCCAAATCACCTACAACGGCTTCCACTTGACCGTTCTCGACCCACGACTCGTCCCACACCCCTCGACCCAGTCCGCTCTCTCGCAATCGCTCCAGCCCTTGATCGGGAGTCTTGGCACGGACGAGACAAATCACCTTCGCGACCCTCCTCGAAAGCAGATCCTTCAAGATAAAGGCGCCAAGGAAACCGGTCGCTCCCGTGAGGAGGACAGTCAATTTCTTGGTAGCAAAGTCCGCCGGTAGCGGTTTGAAGTCGGGCAGATCCCTGACGAGGACAGCGAAATCGTCGGCATAAGGGGTCTCTTGTAGAATCTCCTTGGTCGACGTGGACGGCGCTTCGACGACGCCGAGATCCGCATTCCTCAGCGCATCCACCTCTTCCGCTTGACCTTGTATAGTTGGCTTTTCAAAAACCAACCCAAGCGGCGCATTGACCACAAACGCCTTTCGGATCTCGAAGATCAATCGGGTCGCCAAGATCGAGTGACCGCCCATGTCGAAGAAATCGTCATTGATCTCCAGCGAAGCCGGGGCGGACGGGAGCAACTTGAGCCAGATGTCGTGGATGGTCTGTTGTGTTGGGGTCAAATTGCCCACATGGGCAGCAGGGGCGGCAATCGACGTGTCGGGGAAGGGGAGAGCCGGCTTGTCGACTTTGCCGTTCGGGTTGAGGGGTAGCTTTGAGAGCGGGAAGTACACCGCTGGGACGGAATACGAGGGGAGCTTCTTCTTCAAGTGGTCTCGAATGTCCCGGATCAACCGTCGGTAGCGCCGAACACCGCGCGTCATCTCTGCCTTGAGGTCATGGTCCTCTTCCTCGTCGCCTTCATGCTCGGACGCAGAGACCATTCCCTGCAGATCATCCCCGTCGACGGGAACGAAATAGCTGACCAAGACCTTTTCCTCGTTCTTGTCTCGTCGGACCAGCGTGACGTTTTCCCGGACCATGGGGTGGCGCGAGAGGTGGGTGTCGATTTCGCCGAGCTCGATTCGGAAACCTCGAATCTTGATCTGGTCGTCCGCTCGTCCCGTGCATTCGACTCGCCCATCCGGCAGATATCGACCCAAATCCCCAGATCGGTACATCCGGTCCCGAATCCCAAACCAGTACTTGCTCACTTCGCCTTTGAGCGTGTCGGGTCGTTCAATCCCCTCGCCAAACCAGTTTCCGACAAACTTCTGAGCCGTAGCAGCGGGATCAAGGTACCCCTCGGCTAATCCACCGGATCGAACGTAGATCTCGCCAATCTCACCGACGGCACAAGGAACTAACCGGTCGGTCCGGTTGACGACCAAGAGCTGGACATCAACCATTCCTTGTCCAGCGGGGATCAGATCCTTTTGCGTGGACAGGAAGGTCGAGTCGTCATTGACGGAGGGGATGCGGAAGTACGAAACGGCACGCTGCGTTTCCGTTGTACCGTACATGTTGATAATCTGTACATTTTTGGCCAGATGTTGCAATCGATGACAATCCCGCTTCGTGAGGACATCGCCGACGAAAAAAGCGTTCTTGAGAGTCGGAATCTGTCGCGAAGCTTGAGCGGACAGCAATTGACCCATCGCTGTTGATAAGTCAGTTTCTGCTGTCTCTAACAGGTATAAAATCCACGTACCGGGAGTGAGATGGGTGACGGTCACTTCAGAGTCCGCCATCCATTCCGCTAGCCGTCCAGGTGTTCCAATGTCATCCGCGGTTGGCACATGCAGCTGAGCTCCCAGGAACAACGGAGTAAACACTGACAAATATCAGCTGGGGTTGCATCGAGTCGGAATCACTCACTATCTCGCTGGATGGGGTCATGGGCAATACCACTTAACATCGTAAATTTGGCATTCTCATTCAGCCCAAAAGTGGTTCCCATCCACGGGAAGAAATGAGTCAGACTGTAATGTCTTCCCTTGACTCCCTTGGGGATACCGGTGGATCCGGAAGTGAAGGAGAGTGTAGCGGCTGAATCGGGACCAAGGACGACACCAGCAGGGGTCTGGGCGTATTGCTTGAAGGGAGCTAGAATGTCGTCTGATCCAATGGCAGAGCCGGTGACTCCGTTGGGAGTTAGCGCAACAGCTGGGATCTGAACGCGAAGGTTAAGAGACTCGGCAATGTACTCCGACACGGAAGGCGCGAGGATCCCAGCGCTTGAAATGACGAGCAGCGCTCGCGGCGTGGACACGGAAAGATACACGATCTGTCGAGAAGGGGGATAGGCGGGATCTACTGGCGGTCAGAAAAGATTGCTCGACATGGCGAGAACACTCACCAATGACGGAGAAGACACCGCCGGCCTTCAGAACACCCATGACGCAAACAACAAGTTCGACGCTCCTCGCTGCATAGACCATGACGACTTCACCCCTTCCGAGACCATTCTTCAACAAGGCATGCGCCACGACGTTACTCGCTTCGTCGATTTGTCGGTAGGTGAAAGTCTTCCTCGCTTTGCTCGGACCGTCCATGACAGTCTGGCCTTCGGCCAATTCCGACTGAACGACACAGACTCGCTCGGGATTGGCTTTAGCATTGGCGGAGAAAATGTCGGGGATCGCGCCCTTGAATCCACACCAGTCTAGATCCGCCGTCGGGTCTGGCAGGACAGCTACCTGCGATTCCGTTCGGAGAGGTAATGATCCGAGAGGGTGGGTGGGACCAGCTGCCGCCGCCGAGGAAAGGAGGAATAAGAGCGATTCCAAGAGAGCCGACATTCGGGTCTGAGTGAAGAGGAGCGAATTGTAGGCTAGCCGAAGATACAATGGCGGGACGGACGTTCGGGTTACCGGTGTGTCTGATGGCGAGGCCAACAAGAACAATGTCAAATCGGTGTGAAGAGAAGTGGAAGCGTCTGATTCGACCGCAGTCGAGTCGAGGAAGCGGACCTTGAACAGCGGACCCTCGGGTTTCAAGTGATTGACAAGATCCGACATTGGCACGGCATCATCTGCCGCGAGCGATTCTTGATCCATCACTTGACGCAAAACGTCGTAGTAGGTCATTTCCGAGGCCAGGTCGAGCTTGAGGAGCAGCGGACGCGTTGACCCAGGAAGAGAGGTACAGATGACTAAGGACGGGTCCGGGGTGTATCGGAAGAGAAGGATGGCGAAGGAGGTAAGGAGAAGGTGAAAGGGCGTTGGGAGCGGGGAGGCAGGGAAGAGGGTCGAGAACTCGAAAGACAAGCGCAAGATGGTCGGATTGAGCGACGTCGGTAGATTGAGCGACTGGGTAGACTCGACGAGCTTGGCAGGAGCTGCCAGCAGGTCAGCCTTGGCTTCCTGATGCTACGAAATGCAGAGGTGGACTCACTAGGTCGAGGATAGTCCGTAGGAAGAGCCAAGCTAGGCAGCGCTGCGAGCCGTTTGGCCCATCGCTGGAGCTTGGTAGCCGTATCGTCTCCACTCATGTCGGGTATGTATGTTTTCCGTCTTTGTTGGATCCCATCAAAGGTCCATCTAACTCGACTTTTCGGTGGCGGCGTCGGCCGACCCGTATCAGATAGCCACGAGACAGCGGAAGCAAATCGAGAACCACACGTCACGATGGCGGCTACCTGTGATGCCGATCATGGCGATCGTGGAGAGCTATATAAGTAGAAGGATGCAGCGATCTCTGATCTCTCGAAGTCTCGTCCACGTTCATCGATCATATCACTTGCAGAATATGGTATCTCCATCCATGGAATCCATCCTTACCAAACTCCGTTCCCGACCTCTGCCGCCGTTGGAACCCGGCACTACGGTCTACGCGCCCGATCTGACCTCTACCATCGCAACGCTTCCAGTGTCCACATATGCGATAGCCTGTGCGTGGTGTGATTCTGCGCCATTACATGAGCTTACTGATTGTTACTTCCAGCTATGCATCTGCTCAACGACGATATTCACTCCTGTCATCTGATCGCACAGGACAATGAAGGCGTGAGTGTTGCTTCGTTCGTGTAGAAGACTGGATATGATCTAACGGGTTGGTTGGCTGCTCGCAGGTACCCACGGCCAATCTTCTTCATGCTACTTTACATCGTCGAGAAGGTCTGTCCCCCTTGTACTTTCGACATATTTAGCTCGAAACGCTGAACTTGTTCAGGCGACTATACCAATTCGAAGTGGTGAGTTGTCTTTTCCCTTGCGAGAGCTCGTTTATAACGCATTTTCAGCTGGTGGAGGGATGTGTCGTCACATCCTCTGATGCCGGATCGTGAGGCGGCCAAACAATTTGTCGATTCGTGCGAGAAAGCCGCCAAGGGGAAATTATCATCCGAGGAAGAGATTCAGCTGCGGGAGAGACAATGGGCAGATCTCCTGCAGCTGGTAGACTGGACGCTGAAGAATCCATCGTAGCGATAGAATGTGCCTGTTTTGGCAGACCCGCCGCCAGCCTTTGTTCCACGGTGGTATGTATAGTATGCTGTATGCATTCACGGTTTACCATGTACACCACATCCATGATTTGCCACCCATACCGGGATCAAAAGATTGATTTGTGATTGTTTTTCGCGAGTTGTCCGTCGACCACCTCCAACCCTCACGCGATCCATATAGAAATCAAGAAGGCGCGATCCACTCGCCCAGGCCTCAGTCCTACATGGCCTCCTCCGTCTCCCTGTTCGTCAATCCCTCCATCGTGCGTTGATCCTGTATATGATTCTTCTGCCCCGTCTGACCCATACCGCAGGACCATGCGGTCGCAGGACTCGGTGCCGGGACAGTCGCGACACTTGTCATGCATCCCCTCGATCTCGTCAAGGTCCGCTTCCAACTCGCCTCCACCTCCTCTACGACGCCAAAACCGCGCCTAGGAACCGGCGTCTATAGTGCGCTTTCGGACGCAGTCAAGGTGGACGGGTGGAAGGGGTTATACAGGGGCTTGATACCGAATCTCGTCGGCGGCGCGGGCTCTTGGGGGCTGTATTTCTTGTTGTGAGTCGCCACGACTCGAGGAAGAAGAGACGTTGATGATGTCTCTGGGACGACCAGCTATAATGTCATCAAGAGACAGATGCAAGGCGACGATCCGGCGTATCGGACGTCAGGCGGACAACATTTACTTGCCGCTGCCGAAGCCAGTACGTCTTGTACTTCCGTACCTATCACACGACTCACCAAGCCTCAAGGTGCCCTGACGGCCATGTTGACAAATCCAATATGGGTCGTCAAGACCCGAGTATTTGCGACGCCGCGGACCGACCCTTCAGCTTATCGCGGATTATGGGGTACGTGTGTCGTCTCCTTCATACCCTTACTTCAGCTGCTCTCTCCACTGATCTTCTGACTGACTCCCATTCCAGATGGCTTGACATCAATATACAAAACCGAGGGTCTGCGCGGTCTCTACAAGGGATCCCTGCTCGCCTTGGTCGGGGTATCGAACGGTTCTATCCAGTTTGCGGCCTACGAAGAGATCAAGCGTCGCCGGACAGACATCAAGAAACGGCTGTACGAGAAGGAAGGGCGGAGTTGGCGTGTGCAGGACGAGAAGTTGGTGGGTCACAGTGTCCCGCGCCACCTGCAATTCTCACGCAACCGATCAGTCGAATTTCGAATACATCCTCGCCTCGGGTTCGTCAAAACTCGTCGCGATCGCCATCACATATCCATATCAAGTAGTCAGGGCGCGAATACAGGTGAAGCGCTCCTGCTCATCAGTCTACCACTCATCACTCATAATATGTTACTCGATGTCAGAACTTCACACCGACGGCGAAATCACCCAAACTGTCAATACCGACAGTCATGTCGACTATCTACCGATCCGAAGGCATACTCGCATTCTACAAAGGTTTAGGAACGAACGCCCTGCGCATCTTACCGGGCACATGTACGACGTTTGTCGTTTACGAGAATCTCGTATGGGGGTTCCGGGCGCTGGCGCTCAAGAGGGACAAGAAGAGGGAAGAGCAGTTGAGGTGATTGTACGACTTGGACGGGAACGGAACAGATCAAAAGAGCATCATCAGATAAGCATTAGATAGCATGTGCATAGCACTCGCGCCCGTTTTGGTAATACAATTCACATTCAACGTGCCCATCTACTCTCTAGAAGCCGGAACGAGGAGGTCTGCCGTCGACGATGTCCTCCTGGGTATACTCGTAGTCTAAACTCAAGTTAATTTTTGAGTTTCCAAGAAACAGCTTGAAAGGTAGACATACCACTTCCACAGTCTTTGCTGTAATCAGTCTGTCCGATCAGCGTTTTCATCGCTCCCGTAAACGCATCCAGATCGCATAGTCCCTGCTCGTCCTCCTCACACCCATTGATACCAGTCAGTGGGACAGGAGCGTCATTGAGTATCATTCGGATCTGGGAGGGGGAGGACATGGCAGGACACGAGAGGACCTGGAGCTGCAGGTTCGTTGCGAACGGACAGATCCTGTTGCCGAGAGTCAATACGTGGACGCAAACCGTAATACTTTAACTCACTTTGACGCGATGAAGCTTCGATGTTTTGGGATCTTGTCCAGAGGAGGGGGACCGGATTCGGAGAATGTTGTCAAATTCATTGCTGGTAACACTGCGAGCGCTACATCAGCTCTCGCTGCAGCAAACACGTTCGCAACAGCGCACATTGAGCAAAAGTCGTGTCGTGGGTGAAATCGACATATCTAGGTTCGACCATCAGCCCAGCCATACGAGAGAAGCAGAGGCGACCGACAATGGATCGCTCAACGGGAAATGGACATCATTGTGGAACGTAGAGTTGGTAGTAGCGTTAAACTCCGTCAGTCGAGCTACCGGGGTCCTCGCCGTCAGCTCTTGCATCTCGTACCAACGCAACGTACTGTGTGTCAATCTGGAGACCACTTCTTGCACCCATCCGATACCCTGGGCAGCCGAAACTGGACTCCCAAACGATGAGGCATACCACCAGTAGATGTCGTTGCGGTATTCAAAGCCTTTCCATTCCTTCTCGGTGAAGAGGTTGCAGAAGGACGAATACCCAAGAGAGACCGTCTAGACAAGACAAGAGGAACAGCCATTCAGCAAACTTGACAGGGGCGAATTACAAGATCATACCTCGTAGGCGCACATTTCCATCTTACAAGAAAAGTCAATCCATTGCATTTCAAGTCCCGGACGGAACTCACAAAGTCCTTGGCGTCCCGAACGGTAACGTTGTATCCGTCTATCATACCCTGTAGCCTCTGCGCGGCGTCCTTGAGGAACACGGCGTCCCATTTGGCCAACTTCTGGAAGGTCTCCTTGTATATCCTGCCATTGTTCTCATTGAGACACTGAACGCACCTGTGATCAATTTCGGGGCGACAGCAACAAAACACGCAGACCCACCGTCGAATACGGCGCCAGAGTACAGTTGAAGCCGGGCGCTTCGATCATGACCTCGAGATTGTATTGCTCTTCCGCCGGGAAGCCAAAAAATCCTGAGGGAAAGGGACATCAATACGCGCTGCAGTTGTTACAAGCGAACTCTCCAGCTTACCGGTAGCAAAATTCTGAGCGGATCGAAGCATTCGACTACGGTGAATAATGCCTATGAGCGCAATTTCGTCGCATTATAGCGGTCTCACACACTCTTGAGATTCAGTCCTGAAGACGGGCAGCCTTCCATCCATTTTGTCCAGCAGAAATCCGTACTTGACTCTAGCAGCGACGCCCAAGTTAACTATTCGCTCCGATCAGTTTCCGCCCGTTACGAACGCAGAATCGAGACTTACACAGCTGACTCCTACCAAAGGGAGTCAATAGCTCCGCTCCCAACTTATAGCTCCAATCATTTAAGAACTGCAGATCCCCTTTGGCTGTCCACCCTTCCGCCGACCTCAGACGGGAAGAGACACCAGCGGGTCCATCCCCGCCCGATGTTGGGTATCTGGTCAAGCCATGTGAGTCGTGCTCTGACACTGCTGAGTGGAAATGTCGTACCTCGCACCGTGTCTCTGCAGCCAATGCATTTCCTTCAACTCGCAACCCTCCGGAATAAGACTGTTCGTTTCCGCGAGACCATGGCTCGCGACGGAGTAGTAGGGAGAAAGATTACCCCAGTGTTGGATGATGTTGAAGTTCTGGGACTTGACAGGTGGTATCAGAGGTGCAGTCCCGGAGTAAAGAGGGAGGGCGGGAGCTGTTGCAAGGAGGTATGGTCTGCCGATTATCAGGTGCAATCGCCTCACAACGTATAAGACGACCTACTCGGAACCCGTCGGCGTTGGCCCAGCATATCCAACGCTTTAGGGGGATTCTCATCAGACTACATCACCTCGAATACCAGAAACCAGCTCACTTGGTCGGGAAAGCACCCTTGTCGACCGTGTCCTGTTGCCCGAGGTAATTCTGGATCCAGCTCTTGACATCGTCCGGGAGTTTCTGCCATTCCGCAATCTTGTCCAGGCGACCGAAGTAGCATGCAGCGAGAGCGAGAGTTGGGACAGCGATGATCAGAGACAGAGACAGGCAAACGACAAGCCTCCTTAATCTCGAATGCTGCCGATTCAGTTGATGCCGTTTGTGCGGTGAGAGCGGTTGGTGCTGCTCGTATCGCGGTAGCAGCGGTTCGTCTGCGTGAGAAGCGGGTTGCAGCTCGTAGTCATCGACATGGGGCGGAGCAGCCATTTTGGTCTCTAGCATAGTTGAACGAATCAGTTAGAGTAAGAATCGAATATATAGGGAGGTTGTACACCTGGACTCGGAACAAAGTCACGTGGCAAATAGCCCAGGAAAGGAGCTGTTTCGGATTTTGCGATCGCTTGCGTCTTCGCGCTAGTCTGGAATTGCTTGGTACCAGCAAGTTCATCCGTGTCATTTCTCGTATGCTGTCTTTGAAGGAGTACCACGAGACAACGGGGAGGCGACTGGGCTTCGGGGTGGAGGGTGTAGGGAAATGGAACTCGCGGGCGTGTGGCAAAGGATCTCAAACCAGTGCAATAACGAGCCCCGATGATGAAGAAAGATCCGCTGACTCACATGAGGTGGAGCACGAATAGCTGGTATTGGGCACGTAGCTCAGAAATAGTGTTCGCAGAGCAAGCCATTGTCATCAGCATATCAACGGTTACCACATCGGCTGACCAGTCGGTCAGCCACACGTGAGTAATAATGATGAGCCGACTCGAAAACTCAGATTGCCTTTTAGATTCCTTTGGACTTCTTCATACTCTTCCATCCCAGTCTACATCTCACCTACTGACACACAGCCTCGAAAGTCCTTATCTGCTTATCGCCAAGGCTTCCGATATAGCTAAGAGGTCCCTCAGCGTGAAAACCAGCTTTCTTCTAGTAAGAGGCAATCTTTCCTCCCCCACCTCTCATCCACTGAACTTTACCACTGGCCGCGTAGACTATGAAGGAGCTCCTCGATCTGCCGGGGGAGGTCCTTGTCCGAATCGCCGAATATCTCGACATTCAGACTGCGGAATTTCTTTCGATCACCTGCAAAGCTCTTCGACCAGTTGCCGAAACTCGGGTCTGGAAACATCTTCACCTGCTTCCATGGCAACATGTATGGTTCTCCATATTCGATAGGAAGCCGAACGGGCGGATGGGTATCGAGCGAAGAGAAGGCACGATTCTGTTCGCCAGTAACTCGTGTTTCCGGCAACCTCACAGATGGTCCTACATCAAGCGACTGGAGTTGACGGTCGAGGTGCAGAACCCTCACGATGCTCTGCCAATCATCAACCATACCGGGGGCAACCTACTCAAATTGAGTCTGCACGACGAAGATCGTGCTTCGTCATTATACGATACCCGAGAGTTCCCGACATTTCCCCGTTTTGGAGTACACTTCGCCCACCTCGTACACCTGGACATCACTCTCGATCGCCTCTTCACGTTCGCTCATCTTATCGATATCCTCAGTGATTCTCCTAAACTACAATCGCTTTCAATCCATGATTGTCGCTATCAGTGGAAGAACCCTGTTTCTCACGCTGCCTCGTTGTTGGACGGTTTCGATTCCGTAATCGGCTCGCCATCCAGAGGTCCAAGAAAGTCCGACGTGACAAGGTCGATACACGGTCCGCTTCGCCTGACTCGACTGATGTATCATTTCGCTTCTATGGTTCCTCAACCGGAAGAGCTCGGGCAGATACTGGCAGTCTCCCAGGAGCTCAGCCACGTCTCGATATCGATGCGGATCGATCTCAGCTATGGCTATAGTGCAGGTAGACACGGCTCGCTCGATGTTTCCGCCAGTGTCAACGACGCACTCCGAGATCTACCCAGACTGAAGCAGCTCGACTACTGGAACGGCACCGAGCCAGGCTGTCCTGCATTCGTGCTCAATAAAGGCTTTCACAGCTTATCCGTCCTGGCGATAGCAGCAGAACCCATCGCTGGAGGTGGAGAGAGACTCGAGGTGAGTCTCTAAGGATTTTCGTTGAAGAAATCCCACTGACGCGCTCGCCTTGCCCGTACTAGTTCACCGAAATCCCTGCCGTCGGTCTGAAAGCGCTCCTGTTCTATTATAGTTCAATGGCTCAGCCGATGTTTCTCGTTAAGGAGCATCTTTTGGAACCGCCATCCGCCATCTTGTGTACAAGTCCATGGACAAGCCCTACGCGAGGTATACCTCCGGACATCCTTCGGCAACTCAAGGCGGCGCCAAATTTGGAAGTCATTCAATACTGCCCTGTATCCGATCTTTTGCCCCGAACTCGTTGTCCGACGGAATGGGTCGACACAAGTACGCGAGGGGTTCTGGTACGCTCATATAAAAGCGGCTATGAGGAACTCTATCACTGCCGAACACTTTCAGACAGTCGGCCGATCGGCCGCGCAGTACCCGGTCGTCTAACCGACTATGACATCGATCTCGAGAAGTACAGCGATGTGGGTGCCAGACCGTACAATTTCCGCGATGAGGATGGCATGGCGAGGCACCAATGGTTTGGTGTCCACGAGCCCGACAACGAGTACTACTGGCAGCCGGCGAAGCTCTACTGGGAGGATGCGGTCGATTATGGTGGATACCGGGTTCCGTCCGAGGTGATGGACGAGGCCTTTGAAGCCGGAGGGTTGAAGTGGAGAGAGGAAACCAACCCCCTTGGAAGAGGACTGCAGCTTCCTGAAGAAACTTGGCATGTTCTGCGACGATGGAGCCAAGTAACGTCGATCAAGGATTTGAGGAGGGAAAGTACGAATTCCGATGCTCCGCGACCATTCTGGGACCACATTCACGCCAAGATTGCGACCAGAGGTGAGTTTTCCGTCGCTTAACAACGAAGACTGCGCTGAGGGATCATTCAAAGGCTATAGAAGAGGTAAGCTGTTTCGCGAACGCCCGCTTTCCATATTGCTAACTATAGTCATCACAAGTGCGAATCCTGTAATAACGGCTACATGTATTGAGGCAAGTCTTTTGCGGTGTATCGAGAAAGACTTCGCTTAAGGAACAACAGGCTTGACAAGAAGTAAGCTGGTATGCGTATGCCCAATTTTCATGATGCGGACGAGAGTCAGTATGACGACTATGATGCAGACCGGGACACCGTGATCCACGACCGCGCAACAGTAGTGGGCAAGAACCCCGATACTTAGTCGACAAATCCGTTGTTGACAGCAAGGGGTAGCCCAAAGTTCCGGACTGAACCAGAGAAGACTGCCGCTGAGAGATTCTCGATTGTGACCTCATACTTCCTATCATTCCCCGCATAGTTGTTCTCGTGCAGGTATCTATCGCCGCGAAGTAACTAATGGCATTTGACACATGAACCCAACCTGCGAAGTCTATTCCAGCGTGCTGATCTCTCATTACAAGTCAGATGTCCATCCCCTCAGCTCCCCGTGCGGTCTCCGCGACGACTGGAGTGTAGGTCGAATGCTCCGTCTTCGTCGGCATCGAAGTCAGTCTTGATAGAGCATTGGGCAAGATAAGCGCATTGGGCAGTTTCGAGGACTTCTCCCGGTGCTGATGTACGCGAGGGAAGTTACCTCATACCCTGCTGGGACAGAAACTAGGTGAGGGTTCGTAGTACAAGGGGTCCTCCTTGATGTTATGAGCAGTACAGACACGAAAGCGAGGAAGGAAACCCATGTATGCAACACCTATGTACCCAGTCTGTTTATGCAAGGTCGTCATCTGGCCAGATCAGCCAATAGCGCATTCATCCATGTCCGTGCCTGACTGTCAAAGATCCGTTTCATCCACTCGCAAGTCGACAATCTTGAGCAATAGCCTCGCCCTCAAACCTGCAATAATGTCGAGTTCCGATTCATCACCTTCCTCACCCGGAAGGTACCTCCCATCACAAGGCCAGTTCCTCCGCCTGCTTACAGGCCTCCAAAACACCTCCGCAGTGACTTTTTCGGTCTTTCTGGGCGTCCACCTCGCTGCCCCTCTGGCAGCGACATTCGGCGGCCTTGGAGCAGCCGACAAAACTCTTGTAAGCCGTCATATATCCCCAGTACTATCTTTTCGCCGCCTGACATGATGCACCAGCTCCTCTCGCGAAACTATTACCTCCCCTTAGAACCGTACCTCATCTTCCTCCCGCTCGCGGTCCATCTCACTTCCGGTCTCACGAAACGCTTGATCCTATCCTCAAAGACCTACCGCATCCCTCGTAATCGCCAGGTCCTCGCAGGGTACCTTCTCCTCCCCTTCCTCCTGTTCCACCTCGCCCTGCACCGATTCCTCCCCCAACAACAAGATCTTTGGCCAGAGCAATTCGGCTTTGAATTTGTCTCTTACGGATTGCGGACGAGGCCTATCTTGATGGCCATCGGATACTTGGGGATAGTGGGAGTAGGCCTGAGTCATGCGGTCGTCGGCGGGATGAAGATTGCGTCTTGGTGGAGGGGTAGTAGGAGTGCTGTAGCGGTTGAGCCGGAGCCGACGAGGCCGATCGGGAAGAAGAGGAGGATAGGCCTGGGTGGGATACTGGCGGGGTTCCTGGGTGTCATTTCCATTGGGCTGGTGAGGCTGTATAGGGAGAGCGGGGGAAGCAGGATGTTAGAGAGGCGGTACGAGGATGTGTTCAGGGCGCTCTTCGGAGGACTGATCCGGTGATGCCGCTCGAGGGTGATACGGCTATATAGGAGCATGCAATCTGAGCAGATTGTCCGCTGATACTACATCGACGACGCTGAGGACGTATATATAGATGCGATTCCGCTTTCAGGCTACAATCTCAGCCGAAGTCATTCTCATTCGCAGTAACGATGCTCCCTGGGCTGTGCGGGCAATAAGTAATCGAGCGGATACCTTGAAGATGTGTATTGTCTCCCTTTCACGCTCGCATTGCTGTTCTTTGTGCATAGCTGTGTGCTTCAAACATCGTCATCGTCTCCGCCTCCGAAAGTGGTCTAGCAAGTACCCTACACGCCTGACCCGTCTTATCTGCCAGCTGTCGGTCTCATCTCGAAATGCACATTCCTCGGACCCTCAAGGCGCCAATCACATCGCTCCTTCCGACACTCTCTCCCGATAGACAGGCTTACTTTCTTTCATCTGAGTCTGTAGCGAGCGGCCAACAAACCAAGTGTGAACGACCCATCTCTTTTTGCACATCCAATGACGGAGAATTAGCGGTAAGGCAGTTTTCCCATCCCATGGAGGGAAGGCGGATGGCGGATCGAGATACACGGGAACCCCTTGACTATGCGTACCTTGGTGTACTAAGCCTTATTATTCTCCTGTACTTTTTCCTTCTGTATGCAGCATGGCCGTCAAGAACCACACCTAGCTCCATATCTCATCGGACGATATGACCAGTCCTTTCTCCCAGCCAATCTCACGACAGCCAATGGCTATTGCTTCCTTCCTCCCTGTGAGCCACGTACAAATGACGCCGCTAACCCCTGACACTATCACGAGCGTTGACGATTCATGGCTCGCCTCCTTCTACCGGTTTTGCATCCGCTCTCCCCTTTGACTCACTTCCTTTGACTCATTACGGATCACCCAGCTCGACGGAAGGCTAGTGCCGTACACGATAGTTTGAGGGTAGATGCCAATAGGGGGACAGCTCCTGCCTCCTCACCACTTCAAGCTGTACTCAATCCAACCACCAAACCACGCCACCGAATACACAGCGTTTGAATACCATGCGACCGTACGACGAGAAGGTGGAAACCGATCCAATCCTCGCCGAGGTCTACAACGCTTATACCATCTTGAGGCTCTCCAACACACGAAATTCGGGGAAAACCAAGCAAGATCAAATTGACGAATTCGAAACAGCCACACGGAAGTTTACAGAGGAATGGCAATTGACCAAGCTCGAGAGTCTTGCGAAGCTTGACAGCTGGGAGACCAGCAGGCAGACCAAAGCTGCATGGATCGACTGCAAGACACAGCGAAGGTCCGCATCAGGGAGGTACGTCGTCCTGTCAGACAGCTGGGGAAAATCGAAACCTGACTGTCGCCACAGCCGAGGAGGTGGCACTGGTACCGCCTCCAGTGGTGCTATCCAAGATGCTGCACATGCCTGATGCCGATCGCAAGCCCCATTTCTCTATTCCCCTATTTCCCCAGCAGATGTAGGCGATGTAAAGGTTGACGAGGCATTGGTACGTCATTCAGCGGACAGCGCGGTACCCCTGCCGTCCCAACTACTTCTAGTGTCCTACAATATCTGTCGTCGCGATATCGTTCGCTTCAACGTCTAGAAATGCAGCGAGACGGAGTGAAAGTAAGGGGTCCGGCGTAGACGAAGAGGATCGGTCGAGCGCGTCACGCCTTCCTCGCCCTGCTCGGTTCAAGCCCAGAGGGATTGCTTCCATCCTAGATGAAATCTGGGCTGGGCTCACAAGAGGGCAGGAAGACTAAGCACATAATATCAATGTTCATCATCACCAGTCTACCACTTGTTATTGTCGTCGGCGGCCGGTATTCGTAAATTGGTCGTGTTTGTTTCGTGTATCGTTCCCCATCTGCATAATATCCCGCAGAGCCTAGTACGTCCCCCTATACGTTGGGTCCGTCTTTCTCTGCCAGCTGAAGGTTGCTTCCGCTCAGCTTATCCTGTAGACGGCTGAAATTATCACTCACAATCGTCTCTTTCGGTACCCCTTCTCTCCGGGCGCGGGAAGACCTGTAGTGGTGGCTGCTGGCGCGTTCCGATCGGTGTATCGACTAGAATATCGCCCAAAGACGCCGCACGTGGCAGTGCAGATTGCGAAGGAGAGGATGATCTGGCATACAATCAGCTGGTCGTGTCAGATAGGGGGACACGAGGCAGACCAACCGCTGCAGCGAGCCCGAGCCAGACAGCATTACCGATATGGCCTGTGAACACGTTGTTTGAGTAGTCCTTGATTCGGTGCCGGGCAATCAGGACAAGAGCGAGGTCGATCGCCCATACGATCCACGCCAGAAGGGCCGAAAGGAACAGCGTCAACAGGGTCAACTGCCGGTGGGTATCAGTGTGATCAAAAGCAGAAGAAAGAAGGGGGAAGAGGGAAGCCAAAGAAAGGAGCTGGGGGTTGTCAAGCGGTTCGAGCTCACGATTTCAAATATTCTCCAGCCGAACAGCCAAGCCACGAAGGCGAGGAGAAGCGAGATACCCGCGAGACCACATGCGATCGGGTTCAAAATCAGCGCGCCCGAGACCCCCTTCGCGACGGCGGACTGGAAGCGCGAGTCCACATTCTCGCCAAAGAACGTCGGGTCGAGGGTGTAGCCCACTTTCGGGTGGGTGCATTCTGCCGTCGTGGAGATGGTGTCTCCGAGAATCCTATGGCGGGGGGTATCAGTGGATCTTGACGAATAGGCAGAGGGGAAAACACGCAGAACGCAGAACGCACCGAACAGACCCGCCCTTGTAGCATGTCCCAAAGACACCGACGTTCGCGGCGGTGCTCGCGGACCCGACGGAGCCGCCCTCGATGTGGAGGAGGTAGATGGTCTTGATGATGGGTACCGAGAGTGTTACGAGCAACAGAAGGATAAAGGCCGCCACTGCGGGGGGGTCAGTGTGTAAATGTGATACAGGAGACAACACTTGCATAGGAGGAAGAAAGTGGGGAAAGCAGTTTTCGCCAGCATGGTCGTGAAGGGGGATGGATTAGAGGTAGATCGAAGTAAAGAGAATAGTTCGTCAAGACTCGTTGGCAGTGTTGGGAAGGACCGGGCGGAGGTTGAATCCTGCCCTTCCTTTGCGAAACACAAACATGACGTAGAGGGTCAAAGCGACGCCGCACCCTCGAGGGGTGAAACAACATAGGGGGATGTGGTTTCGCCACTTTTCCACTTTTCGCATGGGACATGGCTGCGGGTCAGGACACGGCGGTGGAAATGCGATAACAGCACCAGGAGGGCTAGGCACAGAGATCGAGATACATACATCAACACGTCACGCAATCGTCAAGGTACAAGCATACAGAACACAGACATATACATCTACCACACCTATCCGACCGTTCATTTCCTCTTGGGTCGTAATAGCCGCCCCACCAGCCATCGTCCAATGACCTTGAGCATCCCCGAGCCGGGCGTGATCTCAGAGATGCTCGCGAGGAAGGGCGAGATTCCCGCGTGATGCTTGTATCGCGGATAGCGGTCCTGTATGGCCCGTCTGACGGCAGAGTAGAGGAGCGCATCGTCGACTGCCCAAATTCGCGAGAGGAGGTTGAGGCGCTGGGCGAGGATCTGGAGACGGAGAATCAGCGCCGTGGCTATCGCATCTTGTACAAAATGAAGACGTACCGCGTCTTGAGCTAAGGGGTTTGGCGTTAGTAGCCGCCGGTAAAAAGACAAGCAAACGCACCAGATGAATGTTGCGGAACAATCAGGTCTTCTGGGATCTCACGTATTTGGATGTCGGACTCATCGCTGTCATTGGATATCATCTTGTCAGTGCTGCATGCTGCTTGCGAAACTCTTTGGGAACGTACATGTCCATCCCCTCACCCTGATCCAATAAGGGCACGCCGCGCAAGCTTGGATTTGACTCGTCGCTCGAATGGCGGATATGGTATCCCGGTGTTCCTATCCTCGGACTCATCGGGCCTGAATCAAGAGTCAATCAGTCATTCATCCCCCCGCGCATAGCCGCACTCACCGACGAGCACTTCGCACACCTCGATGCCGAGTCCACCAAGCTCCCCTCTCAACAACCTCCCGGCCTCGTTTCGCGCGACCGTAATCATGCTCAGCGCATTCTCCAGCCTCTCGTCGTCCTCCTCCATCTCGCCTCCGCCCTTCCCACCCACAAACACGATCCGCCCATTTTGCGATGACAACAGGTCCGACAGTTCTCTGATGACGCACAGCGGATCGAGGATATTGCTCCTGTACAGACTGAGCAGCGTCTGCTCGTCCGTGAGCGTCAATGCGTTCGACGGGAGCGTCGCTGCGATCTCGCGGGGGATGGTAGGGTGATGTTTTCGCAGAGTGCGCGGCGAGCACACGATGGCGATCAGGACCAGTTTGTTTTCTCGGCAGTACGCCCGGACGGTCTCGCCTGCATGACTGAAACGCGAGCGCTTGCGCTCGTCCTCGAGGTTGAAGTAGAGATGGTTCTCGGGGTCGGTGATGACGGGCACGACGGAGCCTGGGTGATTGGGGTATCGCGCGCGCAGGCGTTTTTGGATACCAGACCACGTGAGGAGGAGGTGCGAGAGCGCCTGCGAGGTCGGCGGGGAGTTGGGCGTGGGGAGCGGGAGGAAGGGGAAGACGGTGTAGCCTGACCGCGCGAGGTGTAGCGTCAGGGACTGACCGGTCGCTGTGCCCAGCTCAGCATGGGATTATATCTCGGCATAGCTCGTCAGATCACTCACCCTCTCCTGCACCGACGACCACGACGCCCAGCCCACGCCCATCCTCACAACGCCCCTTCCCCCGCTTGATCTCGGCGCGTAGCCCTCCGAGACCCATCGTTCCTAGCACAGAACGGTAGCACCCATGGACGAGAGAGAGGGACGCCTCGATAGTCAGCGAGAGCACGGCGGCGATGTCTTGCGAAATGGACAGGAGCGCCATAGTGGACGAGTTGGGAGACGGAAGCGACGGAAGCGCCAGCGCTTGAGACGGCCCCGTGCGGTCACCGTGGTCGCGTAGATCGGGCATCGTGCTGACAGAGTATGAAGGATTGAACCTCGACGGAGGGACGACGCGAGAGTGCTTGCTCCTCGCCCTACTTGCTTCCTTGCTTGTGATGGGAAGAGGAGGGGTGTGGGAACGATCGGTGGGTAATCTCGGATGCGGTTGTATCCGTACTTTCCCACGGTGAACCGAAGGAGGGACGGGTGAACAACGAGAATACATATAGCGACGAGCAACAGACTACCACCTCCACAATGTCAACGCCAACCGCAAGCCCGCAGCGAAATATGATCCCATATCCCGACCCGTTGACCGCCCTCTCGCCTGCACTGTTCCTCCTCGTCCTCTCCCACGTCCCCCTAGCATCCCTTCTCGCGGCCGAGCAAGTCAGTAAACCATGGCGGGACCTTGTTCGGTCGCATGAGAATGGGATATGGCGAGAACGTGCACGACACGCAGGCGTCGAGAAGAAGCACATGCGGATGATGGAGCAGATGGAGCGGGCTATGCGGACGAGCGTGGACGAAGACGGGCAGCTCGGGGCAGGCAGCGTGGACTGGCGGATGCTCTGTAGGTGATGCTCCACTGGATGAGCGAAGCGAAATGAGCTCCAATCTTACGGGGCGCAGGCAAAGGAGTGGTCCAGCTTGACCAGAATTGGAAGACGGGCCAATGTCGTACCCGATCCATCTCGCTGCGGCCGAACATTCCGCCATGGCGCTTCAAGCTCGACGCCGAGGCCGGGACGATTCTGTGTACCCATCCCCAAGCGGGAGGTGGACTCGACGTGATGGATAGCCGTACGATGAGACCACTGTTCACGATCAGCGGCGTTCGGCCTTATGCCCATCTGGAATTCGGACGGGGGTTCGCAGCCTTCGATATCGACGGCCCAGGTGAGCGATGCACTACCTAGCCCCATGTTAAGTTTCTCCGCAGGCTTCGCGCTCGAAATCTGGCGAACACAACTGAGCGTTTCTCGCTCCGCCCGTACCACCTCTCCGCCCGGATTTTCCGAGCTTTCGTCTTCAGTCATGTCATTCACCCATCCTGCATTCGAACCGGCCTCGTCACCGCTTCCAAGAGGCCACTTGGGGTTTTACCGCCGAATTGAGCCGCCGACGGAATGTCACGCGTTTCGGATCCACGTCGACCAGAGCGAGAAGGCTGTCCTGGCGACGGCCGGGTCATCAGGAGTCTACCTCTGGTATCTGGAAGAAGGCTGTCGGATGGAGAGCGTGCAGGTTGCACCGGAGGATCAGCGGCTCGGCGTGGCGGTCAGTCTCGAGGGTGCGCACAAGGTCAGCGTAGCTGATAAGACGGAGCAGTACGTTGAGCTGGACGACGATTATGTGTTCGTCTGCCACCCGCGTACCATCAACATCTATTCCCGCCGGACGCTCGCCAAGGTCTTGTCGTTCCCCCCGTCCAGGTCGCACGGGTCCTCGGACGGCAGAGGAGGCGGTCTCTCGGCCGTGAATTTCGTCCTTCGAAAACTGGACGTCAAGAAGGCGGCGACTCCGGGATTCGGAGACGCAGACGTGCACGCCGTGGAAGCCGAATGTCTCCCCTACGCCCTCTACTCGCTCCTTCATCCAATATACAACGCGTGAGGGCGTCGTGGATGTGACGTCTCAAGTCCATGCTGATCACCGCTCGGCAGTTGCCACTTCACCACCACTGACCTCGTGGTCACCTCCCGGCCCTCGCGCACGCAGGCGCACATGCTCGTGCTGAAGGACTACCGTCAAGTCATCGAGGGAACGCAAGACGTGGCGGCCAATACGATCGTGATCACGCTAGAGTCCGATCCCGAGATGCTGACGACCCATGGGGACCGCGTGGTCGTGTGCACGGTAGGATACGTTCGTTCCCACCACTCAATAGTCTCTGACGTAGACGGACCTCAGGAACGGCATCTGCTCATGTTCAACTCTGCGGATCTGTCGCCGGATGCACCGAACGATACGGTCAACATGCTCGCGCTGGTGGCGCTGCCTCCCCACCGCAACGCGAGCCTGAGAGCAAGCGGTCTGCAGATCGACCGAAACGCAGTCTACCTGTCGGAAGGCCTGGTGACGAGAGAAGGTGGGGCGACAGTCTCAGATAGCAGACTGAACGAGGCTGACGTGGCGGCTGTCGTACCAGGAGATGTAACGCGACCGACGTCGGGTGTGAGAGTATGGGATTTCAGCGTGTGGTAGTTTGACACTCGGGATGTGCTCCTAGAACTTGAAGTAATGCTTGCCTGTGCTCAG
Organism: Tremellales sp. Uapishka_1; assembly: GCA_035521475.1. Classification (NCBI taxonomy): domain Eukaryota; kingdom Fungi; phylum Basidiomycota; class Tremellomycetes; order Tremellales; species Tremellales sp. Uapishka_1. The sequence continues at coordinate 86,944 of JASZXS010000001.1, read as the reverse complement.
GCTGTGAGACTTGATATATCCACGGATCATGCAAATACGACTGCTATTTTACGAACACTGGACTCATAAACCAGTTCTATCCTCGACCAAATATGTAGCTACCACTGTGTTTGCGCTCCATCTACCGCCAGGCGGGAATGCATCTGTGGGATGTACCATGGCAACTATCATGCCATCCACGGTCTCCCCGACGTTTCCTCCCATGCTGAGAGCCGCTTCTTCACTCGTTGGACGCCTGTTCGTCCCCGCTGTCGAGGCTTCGCGATTTTGTTCAAGATGACTCTAGATCGGCTGAGGTTCCTCGGACGAGACTCCCGCAGAGTGCACAGATGCAGAGATCCTCCAGGTCCGACGATGTCTCCAGCCCGAGCTCATTTTCCATCCATTTAATCCATTTAATCATATTGTCGCGTCGAAAGGCATCCAGCCTCGACACTTTTTGGCGCCACACTCGCACCTCGTCCGACCCTGTCCGTCCTCTGCTTTGCGATCTTCTGCCGTCTCGTTTCCGTACCCCGACGGATCCCCATAATCAAATGTCAGCTCTTCGTCCGCTGCTACAGCCCTCTTTGTCTACCGCCAAACCCTCCATCAGGTCCAATTACCTCGGCACCAAGCAGAAGAGGATGGACGTACAAAGATCGCGGCGCGTTCTCTTCCCTTACTGCCCCCCCACGAGACGACGAGGACAACACAGTTGGCGTCGCACGAGTGATTCAGGAACCGACCGATGTTGCCTGTGTTTCGTGGATCGATGTGGATTGTGCGGTCGTTCAGGCGGAGGGAGAGGATGTAGTTGCCTTCTCCGGGCTGTCGAGCGGTCGACCATGATTGGCTGGCTTGGGAGGGGGTGAGGAGGAGACCGGCGTAAAGGGATATGAATGTCCCGCTCGGCAGAGCGTGGCGCGGAAAGAGACCGAGGCCTTTGGAGGTGGATTGGATGAAGAGGTCTTGGCTGGGCTATGTTAGCGGGGAGAGGCAGGGAAAGTTGAAGGATTATGAGACAAGATAACGGAAAACACAGAAATGAGAGGCACGGGAGGGAGATGAAGAAGGGACAAGGGAAGGCGGGGAAAAGGATATGGTGGGATATGCTACCGACCGAAGGGGACGGAATGGAAGGGGCTAAGGGGGTCCGAGTGGAGATGGGATGAGAGCGATGGAGATGCTTACCGTACACCGCGTTGAGTCACGCGATTACCACACGCCTCGGCGCATAAACAAAATCGTGAGCATTCCACCAAGGGTAGAGTCGGCGGCAGCGCAGCGATGTTCAGGCGTCCGTCGTCAGAATAGAAGTTGCCAAACGTCGAGACGCATTCGCATCGATCGGAGTCGTCGACAGTGCATGTGCGTGCCCGCGAAGAGGAGGCGAGGAGAGGGGAGGGAGAGGAGGAGCGAGGCAGACAATCGCAGCCTAGTGCCTCGTCGGCGTGATCCGGAGTCGGTGGGCGAGCGAGATACTACTAGCAAGCAAAGCAGTTAGCACACGGTCTGGCGCGTGACCTGATCTTGGACTTGCGGTATGGAACGATGCGAGCAGTGCGGTCTCTTGGCGTGCGGACGTGCCGACGAGCGGTATGGCGACCGGTTCGCTCCCCCTCGCAATGTCCATGTCCGTTTTTTATGGCTCCCGTCTGAATTCAATATGCATTCCCACTGGACGGCCTCCACCTTTCGTTATCGCGCATCGGACGACGCGTCCATTGCGCAGTCTCCCAAAGGCACCGCCCCCGCCACGCGGCTGCTAGATTGCCGCACGGGCCAATCAGGTGGGGAGCCACTCGGAAGGTGGAGGCAGGCGGGCAGAGAGTAGTATATATAGCCAGCCTGGGTGAGACGGCCTCCCTTTCCTCTTTTCCCACCCGGTGCTCTCTGTCGTTGCAGCCAAACAAAGGATCAGCATCCTATACTCCATCGCTCGTCAACTCCACCCCACGATCACATTCAGCCGCAATGTTCAAGCTATCCGTCGTGTCCACCCTCCTCCTCGCCGCCTCGGCCATGGCACAGACCTTCTCGATCAACACGCCAGTGAGTGGCAAGGTTTTCCCTCTCTTCCCGGATCCGCTTCTCCGCTTCTTTCCTCCTTCCCTCCGCCCCCCTTCTCTCATCTCTGCTTTACCTTCTCTGTATCGTCTATCCAACGCCCACTCTCTCGAACCCCTGTCCCCGTACCCCCAGGCACTCGCTGACATAACCGCTAGCCGTCGCTCATCCAATGTCGTAAGCTCTACTCTCCTCCGCCCTATTGAACACCATCGACTTATCACCTGATTTACAGAACCCGCAGCTGTATCCTGGACCGCCGGCACCGGACCATTCATCCTGTGAGTACATTCCCCTCCATGCCCTTTGGCCGCACGTCCATGACGCCAATCGCTTCCGCGCTCATGCAACCTGTAGCGCCGCCATTCCAGGAGGCCAGACTGGCGCCGCAGCGCTCGAGACGATCTCCGATAGCGTCGCGTCGTCGCCATACACTTGGAACGTCAACCTGGCGTCGGGGACATCCATCACCCTGAAGATCACCGATTCGACCGGTAACATTGCCTACTCGTCCATGCTGACCGTGAGCTCCTGTCGCGATTGTCAACGTGGACACTGATCATGTCTCAAAGATCCAACCCGGCTCCTCCAGTGCGTGCTTGGCCGCCGTTTCGGGATCCTCATCGGCCTCGGGGGCTTCCTCATCCGCTGCCTCGTCGTCCGCCGCGGCTTCTTCCTCTGCATCGGGCTCTACGACTATGGTCATTGTTGGTGGTGGCGGTAGTACGGGTGCGACGTGAGTGGACTATTTTAGATGGAGATGGGAAACTTGTCTGACTGCCTGGCAGCACTTCGGCAGCTGCTTCGTCCGCAGCTTCGTCCGCGGCTTCTTCGTCGGCGGCCTCGTCGGCGGCCTCTTCTGCTGCCGCCACGTCGGCGTCGTCTGCCTCCGCGGCGGCCTCGTCGGCCGCGTCCAGGTATGATAGCTTCTCAGTGTTCATCGTTTCCCCTGCTGATTCTGTTGATTATAGCTCGACCCCCGTCGCCTCTGCTGCGTCTTCCGCCGTTGCCTCGGCAACCTCCACGTCTGGGGCCATGTCGAATGGTGTTGCCGCCTTCCCCCTTGTTGCTGGGCTTCTCGGTGGTGCTGCGTTCCTCTTCTGATTGCCTCCGTGATGGACGAGGTCGTGTATTCCCGGGTCTCCCTTTTCACTATAAACTACATCGCATCTCTATCTTTCCCTTAATACGTTTGTTCCGAACGAACGCTTTGTTGACATTCTGTTGCTATCACTTTGGTCCCGCCCTTTTCGTCGCTCGCTTGCCTTGTACATGACGAGGCGACCTTTATGCACTAGTATCCTAGCGACAGACAAACTGCATGACAGGGCTGTCCCCCGAAAGCAGCATCTCAGCCTGACATTCATCGCCCAGCGCCTGGATGCGATTATCAGTCAAGATGACGCGACTGTGACTTTCGTCCGTGCTGATCCCACCTTCCAATCTGTATATATAATCCACCACAATGGTAGACCGTGCACCTCCACAAGCTACATCCTCCAAAGTCGTGCCCGCGGTGAGCACAAGCGCAGCCACATCCGCCAAGCCTCATCAGGGCGAGGCAGTCAAGGCAGACACCAAGGCCTTTGCGGTCCTCGCCGGGGACTCGATATTTCTCGCCGAGGGTCAATTCGAGCCCGACGTCATTGCAAAGCTGTCCTCCGTTGTCCAGGTAAGTCCTAGATCTTACCTCGCCTGTACATGCTGACCTTGCGTCTCCCCAGAGCTTGGGTGGCGAAACAACCGTGGACCGAAAGAAATGCACCATCCTACTCCTCAATCCGACGTCAAAGTCCACGCCGACGGAGCACGAACACGCCACCTTCCTGCGGACCAACTACCCCGACCTAGCTCAGCCTCTGATCCTTCCATACCACTGGCTCTTCCAGTGCCTCCACCGCTCCGCCCGCCTCGCGTTGACGGACCTCGACCCCCCGGCGCCGATATTTCTCCACAAGAATCACCCGCTCAAGCTCTGGGTCTCGGTCAATATCCGCCGCCGCGACGCCGAGACACCAGAAGAGGCGAAGGCCGACGTCGTCCGCTCTCTCGAGGTCGGTGGCGGGATCATTGTCGAGAAGCGCGCAAAGGCCGACGTCCTCGTCGTCGATACCACGACCAACTTCTATTTGACCGTCAAGATGGAGAAGGAGAAGTACGGGCGGGAGCACCAGCGCTTTGCGGAGCGGGACTGGGTGGACGGAAGTGTGCGCGAAGGCAAGGTCGATTGGGACCGAGGGAGGGAGAGGAAGGAGAGGGAGAAGTCGAAGGACTCGATGGAGGACGAGGACGAGGTCCCGAGGAAGCGGGGTCCAGGAAAACCGGTCGGACAGTGAGTATTGTCTGGAGGGGTATACCCGGTCATGAGAGCGGCCGCTGATGCCTTTGAACTTGTCAGACCGCGAGTCGACTTCACGCCAGAGGACGACGATTTCATGATGCGCTACCTGGCTGCCTTCCACCGCGGCGGGAGCTGGGGCAGTCGCAAGACATACGAGACCATGGTAAGTACTTTGTCGTAGGTCCGTGTGGTCCCTCATTCTAACGCAAACGGAAAGGTGAATGCATCCGGCACGTATCCTGTTGCCAAGCGACACTCTTCGCAGTCATGGCATAACCGATTCAAGAGCAACCAAGCGACCTTTGGACCGAGGGTCGATCGGATGATCCGAGATGGCGTGGACGAGAGCCTGAAGACAAGAGCAGAGAGGCAGCGGGCGAGCGCGTGAGTTTGTTGGACGGCGGCGGAGCTGGAGGAGAAGCTGATGCGATGCTTCCGATGCAGGGTGGCAAGGACGCTTCCGGCGCCAGCGATCGCTGCGGGTCCGTCTAGGATACCCATCCCGTCAGCAGTCAAGAAAGTGGATCATCGCAAACGCAAATTCGTCGAGCAGAACGACAACGATGCGGCACCTCCGAAGAAACGACCGAACGAAGAGGGACTACGAGAAGAAGTGCCACCCGCAGCACCAGTTGTGCCGCAGAAAAAGGAGTCAGCAGAGGCGATTGCTGTCGACACCCCGGCGGCAGCCGCTGCGGAGCCATTTGCTGTCGAGGTCCTGGCCCCGAGAGTAAACGTCGAACCTGCGGCCATTGTCGAACCAGCTGTCATTGGCGATGCAACTGCTATCCCCGGGTCAACTGCCGTCGACAAAACGGTGTCCGTCACTGAATCAGTCGTCATTGTCGAAACGGTAGCCCCTGTTTCTCAACCCGAAGCTGTCGCTCCTATTATCGAGCTAGCGGCTGTTACCACTCCTGCGGTCATCGACCCGGCAACAGCTACCTTGGAGAGAGCGCTACCCGAAATCATTTCCGAACCACAGGTCGCCATCAGTGTGCATCCCGTCGTCAAGCCCGCCAAGATTGATCCCGTGACAGAGATTGTTGACCCTTCAACAACACATACTATTCCCGAAGCTCAAGCATCGATCCCAGAGTCGACTCATCTAGACACCGCCTCCGCCTTACCAGCTCGTCCCCAGGCTCTCGCGGCGGTACCGCGGGTATCCTCCCCATCCCCACCTCCATCTCAAGATTTCGAATCGATCCTCCCTCGCCTGGACAGACTCTCGCCTCCTCCTCCCGACTTCCCAAGTACGCTTCCGCCTGCATCCGCAAACCATAAACCGGTCGCCTCGCCCGCAAGATCACAGAAATCCGTCCGGATGGATGTTGGCTTTGCCTCCTCGCCGCTCGTCCCGAGGCCTCTCGATTGCGCACTGACTATCAAACAGTCTCCTCGCGAGAGTATCGCCCGTGCAAGGGAATCGGTACCGGCCCGCGCGATCGGCGAGCTGAGCATCTCGACCCCGCGCCGAGCGCCCTCGCTACTCGAGAGCGAGATCCGCCATTCCTCGCGCTCCCGCTCCCGCACGGCGCGCCGCCACGCGTCTCCCGACTCGGTGTATGCCACGACCGCGATCCCCTCGCGCGTCTCGCACCAGTTCACGGAGCGAGAGCGCGTCGCCCCCGCGGGCACCTTTGTGCGGGAAATGACGGATGAGGAGCGCTCCGAGCGGATCCAGCGGGGCCGGCAGATCGCGCTCGATAACAAGGAAATGTACAAGCGGAAGATCAAGGCGTGGAGCGAGAAATACGACGTCTCACCGATCGAGCTGGGGAGGATCGTGAATGCCCTTCCGAAGAAGGGCGGGGTGTACTGGGATACCGTGGAAGCCGGGCTGAGGGCGAAGTATGGGTTCTGAGTCATGGTACCTATACATGTGCGAGTGTAGTGGTACTCCATGAGGCATTGTAGAGAGCTTTAAGCCGACAACTTGTAGTAACGAATGGAACGTGTGAATAATATCGGACGGCGAGGACAGGGGCCAGACAGATCTTCATCCCACGAGACGATTGTACGAGAACGTGTATGTTTGATGCACGCTCTCCGAAGTGAATGTACTATGCTTTATCTAGATGCATTTCGAACGATCATATGTAACCCAGTCTACCCCTGTCTAACTACAACCCCCTTGCCCCCTCCTGTCCCGCCCAAGCTAAGACGCTAGGCCTTGCCCTCATAAGCAGCCGTATGGATGCTAACGGCTCGTCCGGAAGGGTCGGACGAGACACCCCATTCCTGTTTGGGCACCCATCTGTGCACATCGCGGCGGATTAGCGATCTCTCCCACGGGTAGATGAGGAATGATCAAGACATACCGGACAGCGGTCTTGGCGGCTGCTTGAGAGGGGAAGTGAGACTCGAAGATCTCTCGGATCCAGTACGCCTCTTTCGTGTCGGGAGTATCTAATGACCAACGGTTGGCTCGGTCGGCAAACTTTTCGTCGGAGATGGCGGCGGCAGCATGGTCCTTCATGCTATAACCGATACGTATCAGCTTTATTGCCTTTGACGGGGAGGACGGAGAAGAGTATGGAAGCTTACCCGTCGATCCACGAGTATCCTACACCGTCAGAGAACTGCAGCAGGGTCAGCAAGAGGCATTCGGGGGATTTGGCACGACTTGCCTGCTCCTTCTGTCGCCAAAGGATAGAGTCCGGCAAGTACGCTTTGCCGCCCGGCGAACAATCGAATGCTTTTCGCAGGATGTACTGGGAATAAATCATCAGCCTCGCGCTCGCCCCAGAGAAAGATTCTGGTCGCAGTTACTAACTTTCTCCATCATGGCCTTTCCATCCGCGTCCTTCTTCTCGTTGGCGCCCTTCGAGAACATCTTGTACTTGGCGTCGACGTTCATCGCGACCTCCAAGAACGACTTGTCAAGGAACGGGACTCGGGCTTCGAGACCCCATGCCATTGTTGATCTGCAGTCGGGTTAGAAGATCATGGCACATGCAAAGCTGTGACTCACTTGTTGGCTCGGAGACAGTCGGCAGTGTGGAGGTTCTTGACTCGCTTGACCAGCTCGGAGTGGAAGTCCTCGGGGTTGGGAGCAGCGTGGAAGTAGAGGTAGCCTGTATAAGATCAGTTGACGGCTTTCCTGAAGAGATAGTTCCATTGACTGACCGCCAAAGATCTCGTCGGAACCTTCGCCCGACAACACCATCTTGACACCCATCGCCTTGATCTTTCGCGAAAGCAGGTACATGGGGGTAGAAGCTCGGACGGTGGTAACGTCGTATGTTTCCAAATGCCAGATGACTTCCTCAATGGCGTCCAAACCTTCTTGGACAGTGAACGTGTATTCGTGATGCGAGGTTCCGAGGAAGTCGGCGGCTTTACGAGCGGCGATCAGATCCGGAGCACCGGGAAGACCGATGGCGAACGAATGCAGTTGGGGCCACGATGCGAGCGGATGCTCCTCGTCTGCGATGCGAATATACCATCAGAATTACATCAATGTTGATGTACCTTCCCACTTACCAGGCTTCTGTCCAGCGGCGATGGCCGCACGCCGCTCCTTTCGCAGTGCCTCGTGCTCTTCCGCAAGCTTGTCGGTCTCTCGCGCAGCGACCGAAGCAATCAAAGAACTGTCCAAACCGCCCGACAACAAGACACCGTAAGGGACCTCGGACATGAGTCTCTTCCGCACGGCATTCTCCAGTGTCGTTCGGATGAGCTCGAGGTCGACCTCGTTATGAGGATAGACACCGGCATCCCCGTCCCACCAAGTGGGCTTGAAGTACCGTGTCGTTTCCTTCGTTTTCGAGTCGTAAAAGTGACCGGGGGGGAAGGAAATGATGTTGTCGCATTCTTCGGCCAATGCTTTCAGCTCGGACGAGAAGAAGAGTGTCTCGGGAGCGGACGAGTGCCAGCCTTGGTACAGCGTCGTGATTCCGATCGGGTCACGGGCAGCAATGATTCGCGAGGGGGTAACGGAGGTGTCGAGGAGGACGAACGAGAACATTCCATCGAGCATGCTGCACAGTCCGGTATCGTGTTCTTTGTACTATAACAATCGTCAACGCGGCCCAATAATGAGGCTTATGATACTTACGAGATGCATGATGACTTCACAATCTGAATGCGTCTTGAACTTTACAGGGTTCTTGAGGCTCTTCCTCAGCGCGACGTGGTTGTAGATTTCTCCGTTGACGGCCAAGACCAGGGTTTCATCCTCGTTGACGAGGGGTTGAGCTCCGGTATCTTTCCCAAGCAGTCAGTACCGGCTGAACTCTATACAATCAGCAAAAGACCTACCGACTCCGACAATGGCCAATCGCTCGTGGACCAGGATGGTATCGCTTGTGGTGTAACATCCCGACCAATCGGGACCTCTGTGTCGCTGTTTTTTCGAGCAAGCGATAGCTCTCGGTCGGAAGGCAGCGACGTCGCCCTTGAGCTTGTAGCAGCAGAAGATACCACACATGTTGCGTCGGGTGAGGGTTGATGGAATATAAAAGTTGGAACGCTTATCCGGAATTTTGGATTGTGTCCGACTCGAGCTTTATCTTCGGGCGTGCTAATCCGAAAAGATACACCTCATCAAATGAGTCATCATTTAGAGGGGCTTATCGGCCAAGAGGATAGTGAGTCAACTTGAGGGGCCAGTCGTCGCGAAGCAAATCGGCCATGACCTGAGGCTGTATGCGCTGAATGCTAGTGGAGCCCTGTGCTTGTCCGAGACCGCGCTCCTTTGAAGGTAGGGTCCCTTCTGAAGGCAGTTCCCAAAGACCAACAAGGCAATCGTCCGCTTCCGCCACAGACTCCGCGCCACTGCGTCTCACTGACCTCATTCATCCCGTACTCTGTCCACCCAGTCTGCAACAACAACATCCAGTTCCGTACACTGCTTCTCCACAGAACGGCATCATCACGATGCCTACCGAATCCTCCACTCCAGCAGCCGATCCCTCGCCGGCTTCCCCTTTCTCTTCATCCGCCATCAAGTGTTCCGTATGTGGAGCAGGTTCCTCTCTCGAGGTGGATGGGGTTGTGATCCTGGGGGAAGCCATCGAGAGGGTCTGTGGGGGATGTTTGAGGACGCAAGATGAGCGCGTGGTCTCGCCTAGAGAGACGATCGGACTGGGCATTGGTGTCCGAAGCGAAAGGACGGAGTCGCGATCGAGAATGCGCGACATCTCGCCCGTCTCATCAGTCTCTATACCGATCTCTCCCACCACGACGACGTATTCCTCCGACCTCCAATCGCGATCCCTCCCCTCTTCCCATCCCTTCCCTTGGTCCATCAAGGAAAGGACGGTCACTCCACCGCCCCAGCCTTCATCCCTCTCCCACGAGCTCCAACTTCACGTACCACCAAATCCGCTCTTGGACGTGACCAAGAAGCGTATACCCTCCATGGGACGGGGCTGTCTTTACCCCGGCTCCATCTTCAGAGGGACCCAAACCTCCGGAAGGAGCGCGTACGAAGTCGAGATCAAATTCCTCGTACGTCTGCCTTATATATCTGATTCCAATCTGTCCTGACCCGTCTACAAAGGACGTCTCATTCCCCACTTCTACCCTTTGCGGCTACCTCTCCATCTCGCATCTCACCGATACCCACCCTCACCTCACGACCTTCTTCACGGCGGAAATAATTGGACCGCATTATGGTTTCCTAACGGGCGAGCGATTCGGCGCGACGGAGCACGACGATATGCGCCATTGGGGCAGATTCGAGCAATTTAGAAGGCCGGCCACGCGGGCAGACATGATCCGACCGGAATTGCTTCTGCGCGATCCTATCGGGAAACAGCGAGAGCGCGACTTTGTGTTTTTGAGAATAAAGGAACGCTTCTTGGTGCCGGACCACAAAGTCAAGGATATATCGGGTGCAAGTTTCGCAGGCGAGTCCAGAGCGCAGCGATACACGAAGCAGCTGATTGACATACGAGACAGGCTTCTACTTTGCCATGTTGGACCTCTCACCGACCGTTAGCCATCATGATGCGATTCCTGAAAAGGAACCGATGTCTCCCGGGATTCCCTCATCGCCTACAATCCGCAGACGCACATCTGACCTCCCAAACTCACCGACGAGAGAGAGAGGAAGGGAGAGAAGCGTCAACAGGGACAAGGAGGAGAAGAAGACCAAGGGCGAGGCAACGATACGAGGCGTGAGTCGGGTTGTCAACTCACCTGATTGAAGTGGTTTCTGATCCGGATCCTCATTCGCAGTACTATTTCCATTCGTTGGTAAGTGTTGTGCCAGGTGTATGGGCGAGATGAAGAGCGATCCTAATCCGACCTCCCCGCAGAACCAAGAACCATTCCAAGAACTATCTTTGACTCATGTACCTAATCGAAGCAGCTCGACATTCGAGATGCGATAAAGGAGGAGAATCTGGGCGAGGCATTTGAGTTGTATAGCCGTGTTGTAGTTTGGCACAGATGGCCGCATGTTGGCTGTATGGATACGTGACCGCCTTTTCTAGTACTTAGTCCAAGGCTTGTTGACGAATTACCTCGGGCCGATGCTCCCCGAGTTCAGTTAACGATATCCCTCCCTTCCCCTTCCCTTCTCCACGTCACATGCAACGCTACCAGCCCCCGCATCTGCGCCAGAGACAACAGCCCCAGCATGGTCCAACCCGATCGTCCCGGAACGACCTCTCGTCCCCGTCGGGCGATATGAAGCCGGCCCGTATACGAGACGTTGCTGCGCCCTCTCGGATGGAAATGCTGGCATCGGTCTCGCGCAGCGGGGGCGACGGCAAAGAGGGCGATGCGTAGGTGCTATGTAGTCGGATCTGATGCGTGACACAGGACTGATGCAAGCTAAGATTGAAGGATCCCGAGACTCAGGTAGAGTTTAGGCGGTATATCGATGAAAGGGTGCGTCTGGTCCACCAACGTACAAGGAGGGCGTTCACCGACCCGCCGCGCACAGATAGAGAAGCACTATCAAGCCTTTCCTACGCCGAGGGATTGTCCACCACCTCGAGGTGCGACGGACGAGCTCGAAAGTCTAGGCAGCATCGTCCTCCTCTTTCGTGAGTCTCGGAACCGTCACCCGGGCTAGAGCAGAACAGGCTGACGAAAGGCTACACATGACAGGCAAGGTCAGAGAGGGAGTCGTAGCTTCTCACCGGCACGATGCATTCGCTATCGAAGGTACGCGGTAACGTCCTTTAAGCTATAATGGGCATCCTGCCAAGACTGACAAACCCCGACAGCCTTCGAGTCCTCGGCTCGAATGTCGATTCTCGCCGGGACGAGGCCGCAGCTCTTGTCGGCACTCAGCGGTCTTGTTCCTGGGCTATATGGAGACAACCGCAAAGGGAAACGGAAGGCAACCGACGTTTCCGCGGCCATGGCAGATCTCTCGATCGATTCCTCCTCGGAAACACTCCACACCTCCTTGTTGCTCCTCTACCACCTCGTCATGTCCCCCCGATCGACCTTCAATTCCCTCTACCTTCAACTCGCGACCCCGTCTCCGCCGTACGCCCATGTCCTGCGCGCGGTCCGAGCATTGGCCGCAGAGACTTTCGATGCCCTAGCGTACTTTGCGCTTTTGAACGATTCCTCGCTCTCGCCGTACGAGAGGATCATACTCTCTTGGGCGGAAGGAGACGTCAGGGAGCAGTCGTGGGAGCGGATAAAGAAGGCATACATGCAAATAGGCTTCGAGTGGGCTTCAAAGCTTTTAGGCATGGGGAGCAAGGGGGACGAGGAAACCATACAATGGTTGAAGGATAAGGGGATCAAGGTGGACCGGGGAAAGATTGGCTTGCGATAGATACTACATCATGTACATTGATCTTTCGGGCCGTGCAAGAACAGCGGCCCCATATCATGAATTCACGATCATGCTTCAACCTACCACAACTACGCTACACTTTGATGAAGTTCTTGTTTGACAACGCAACTAGCCGGTGAAATGCCTGCGGTTGTCAGTAGGGTTGAGTGACTGATGTGGAAAAACTTACTTGATCTCGATTCGCAACCAAGGCGAAACTGATCAGCTGATAATCAACTGGTCAGTCTAAAGTCCAACCAGAACTCCCGTCGTTGACCTACTTTTCCACCAACACATTCAATCTCTAGTCCGGACGCCACGACAACCAACAGCGAGACCTTGTCGCGTTTCCGGATACCAATCACGTCGTTCATGTCGAGATCCACAGATCTCTCCTTTGGAATGCCACTCTCCTTGTCCTTCTCTGCTCTGCCTTTCGAAGCAGGCAAAAGGGGCTTGAACGCAACTCGCGATGACGAGATCAGCAAGTTTCCGGTAGTACTCCCAAACTGAGCGAAATATGCTGTCCGCAATTGCGTGAGGTGGTGGAGACAGGGTCTCATCGACCAACTCACAAACAGTCTCTTCCGTTTCCTCGACCGGCGGCGCATGTTCAGATATCATCAATCCAGGTCCGTCTTTGCCGAGCCTCAAATGCGTGATCGACTTCACACCAGCTCCCAGCTAAAGCAGCCTGTCAACACCCTCCAGGAAAGCTCCATTCTACGACTAACAGGCTGCTCCGCGTCCTGCGTGGGCGGGGAAAACCCAAACTTGAACTCTCGCTCGCCCGCTGCGATCTGACGGGACGTTTCGATGAGTCTGGCGGATTTCTTGCCGAAGGTCTTCATCTTTTCCCAATCTGTCTTGCGGGTCTCTTCCGGAACTAACGCGAGGCTGCGTGAGGTTGTTGATGGGACCAACGAGCGCGAGGAGGACAATGAGGCGAGCGACGGCTGACTGCCCATTTTCTTCGATTTCGGAATAACAAGCGGTTCACCGGTGAGTGCGCGTTCTCGAAGTAGTCGCAAAGCATCTATGGTGGACAGATAGGTCAGGCGAGAGGCGCAGGGGAAAGAGAATGGATACATGCAGTCCGCATCGGTAGGAGCGTTACCGGCCATCCACGACATCGGCTCATATCGCTCTTGCGCAGCTATGAGCGGGACCACAACGAATGCGACCACCCCGATAGCGATCTCGACGAGCTTCACCAGGACCCAGAGTGGTGTGAGATAGGACGCCAGAGAAAGGGTGGCGAGGATACAAGCAAAAACCTTGGATGTCGAGGGCGATCGCCATAAGTACAAGCTAAAAGACCGATCAACATGTTGGCACACGGTAATGACAAGCGAGCACTGACTTCTTGATCTTTTCGTGCAAATCCTATGATCAGACGTTAGCTCCTCCACTTTTATGCAGAGAGGCTCGTAGCTCACCGCGAGATCACCCAAAACAACCACAGCGCCAGCTCCGACTTCCTCTTCTAGTTTCCTCATCATCGCTTTGAGCTTTTTCTTCTCCTTCTTTGCTTGTTTGCCACCGTTCTTCTGCTCGCCGTCCTCCTCCCCCAGCATTTCCTGCACGCCCTCTAAGCCCCCTAGCCCTAATCCATCTTTGGCCTTATTGAGATCCACCTTGAATCCCATACCGCTGAAGGAATGAACTCCTTCGACAACACTCGACTGGTCGTCCACGACTTCCTCAACCAATTCCGATGCTTCTTCCACTCGTTTACGCTCCTCCAGTAAGGCCATGTACTGCGACATCGGGGACGGCGGGAAGAAGCGTCGCTTGAGAAGAGGATACAGCGGGAGCAGAAACAATGCTGGGAGGAGAAGGGAGGATATGACCAGAAGAGTATAGATCTGCGTAATCAGCGCTGTCCTAGCGAATCGACGTACGAGAACGATGATCCCCGTATGAACCTTGTTCTTCCATAGGCAGATGGCGCCAACAGCACTTCCAAATGCCTCCCAGGGCGGACGAGCCACGACATACAGTCGCTCAGCATTGCTTCTCAGTCGCGCAACGGTGAATGGTTCCAGCGGGGGTAGGGGAGCAGGTGGGCCAAGTAGATATCTCAGGTACTGCGCATTCCATCTCGTCAGCGAGCACAGACAAGTTTAAAGGGTAGGTGGGGATTAACAGCAGAGGAATATGCCACCCAGTCGATGTCCATCCAAGTCCAGGCTTCATCCTTCTCCACCGGTATCGGGTCTCCAGGTTGTCCAAGTTCATCAAGCTTGACTGGCTTTTCCGGCTCTTCTCGCATTTCGGACTTTCCAAGCGCTTCGATGTTCCCAGGTATATCAACCACATCCGAGCCTTTGACGATGGCTTCGTTGACCGCCTTCCTCCTTGTGATGGCAGAGAATGTGTAGTCCTGTGCCAGGGGTCTGGGCAAAATAGCGACCGGTTCTGTTGACGGGACATTGACGCGGAGATGGTGTACATGCTGAGAAAAGGTCAGCACTGCAGACTGCCGTATAAGGGGACAATTTACCTTCTTGAAATCGATCAAGTATCGCTCTATCGCCTCATCTTCAAGCCGGAGGCTGAACGCTTTGGCATCCAATCTCAGGATTTCGTCTCCCTCTGCGGTTTCCGAGCCCGAATGAAGGGATCCTGGAACTAAATCTCCAGTCTCGGTCGTAGCGTTCTCTAAACTCTGTACTGAGTGGAGTGGGGCAGAGTCAACCATCTCAAAGTTGGTTTCGTCCGAAGATGGCAGGGAGGACGTGGTGTCTGCGCTGCTTGTTTCGGCTTGTAGCGTCGGATCACGTCCCTCGCTAGGAGGTTGGAGATGACTCGATAATGTGAATGGTGAGGTAGGATGCGTAGGTGGAGGCAGAACCGGCTTCTCAGAAGCTGTTTACTGTTGTCAGTACAGCTGCGCGTAGGTCCAGGGCAGCAGGGTTATACAGACTTCCTCTCGTCGACGGTTTGATGGTAGGATGCCGTGGAGGCGGTTCCAGACGTTCCAGCATACCTCCGGAAGGTTTGGAGACCTGATTCATAGCGACATGTTCGACTCCCAGGGGCGGAGGAGGAGGTGGTAATCTCCTCGACATGATGGATGTATCTTGCTGAACATTTGTCCACCAAAAGGTTATGACGTATATGACGTCTCTTAAGTTTCCCACGGTCTTCATAGTGGGTGGCGGTAAAAGAGGCCAGACTTTGCAATTGCAACGTGATGGAAGAGGGACCACTCACTCTGCACGGGGTAAGTGACTCCGAACGCTACCCCTTTACAGCGCCGTGAATTATCGCGGGTCGACAGCCCCAGAAGCTCTATCCGACTTTACGCGTCCTTCCGGCGTAACCACAAGGAGGCTGAGTCGGGTCTCATCCTTCGAGTAGCAAATCTCTAGGCCGACCGAGAGGTGATCTTTTAGGTGGGCAAGATGAAGAAGCAAGGTCACGCAGGTGGAGTAGGGAGCCAAAACCAAAAACATCCGCGCGCCAGCCCTCATTTCGATCTTCCATGGGTAAGGAAGAAGGTCAATTTCGAGAGTCTGGTTATACACCCGCTCTACGATGAGCACTCGGTATCGAACCTCGCTGGCGCTAGGATTGATTTATGTCTAGGAGCATTTGCCGGGCAGATACCGCATCAATCGCCAATGATGGCGCAGGGTAGCATCTGTCGACAGCATGGTTATTCACCCGCTTGACGATGAGCTCCAATATCGAGCCTCTCCGGCACCGGCAAAATTCTGCCTAGACACGTTGCTGGTCTCAGATACTAATATCCTGAGGTAGACCGATATCGGCGCATTTAGGCATTCCAGTTTGGGGCTCCTAAGATCGCCGCTGGGCATGACTGGATCAGGTCGGACATGCATGAGATAATGAGTCCTCTCGCACGACACCTGATCAGGCGGCGCTCCAAGGAGTGTTCTGTAGCGCGAGAAGAGACGGCATTTTTATCGTCTGAAGAGAGACGTGTGAGTACACAGGCTGGTCGAGAGAGAAAAGTCACACCTTAATTATCGTTCTCGGTCTTAACCTCATTCTCCGTCAGACCATCATTTTCACTCTCCTCCTCGCTATCATCCTGGTTCTCACTCTCACTTTCACTCTCACTCTCGCTTCCACTCTTACTCTCACTCTGACCTTTGCTCTCGCTCCCGCTCTCCCTCTCACTCTCACTCTCACTCTCTCTCTCGCTTCCACTCTTACTCTCACTCTGACCTTTGCTCTCGCTCCCGCTCTCACTCTCACTCTCACTTCCGCTCTCGCTCTCGCTGTCATTCTCACTCTCTCTTTCACTCTCATTTTCTTCATTCGTCCTACTTTCCGTCTGTCTCTTCGCCTTGTTTCTGATCTCCTTTCTGATGTCTTTGATCCATCGCTCTCGGAGTTTCGGGCTCAGATCTTGCATACGGCCGTTGGTAGCGTCGAAATACTGGGCTTTCGTGGTGAATTTGATCTTGGGCGGCTCCTGGTCCGGAAGGTCTCGAAAGACGTTCGCTGTCGATTGCGTGATGTTCTTGAGGATGTCTGCCATCTCGGAGGGGGTCCGACACGGGTCATGATTCCGGTCGAAATTGACGAACTCGATTTCAGACTTGACGGACTTGCAAAGGTCGGTCAACAATCCAATCCAGTCGATTTCCCGATCATACCAGGCGTAGTCGGGAAAGAAGTATCGAACCATGGCATGGGTGCGGAATTGGGTGGTGTCTTGAAGAGGTCTTCCAGTCCGGTGAACACCGCCCCATATCGTGATCGATACCATTTTGGCGTTCTCGAGGACGGCCTTGATGCAATGCCACCAACGTACCTCAATGTCCCAGGTGAGCTCCGTATATATGACGCCGTGCACAATAACGAAAGTAGGTCGAAGAGCGAGGCAAGTGCCACAGCGAGCATCTGGTCCGGGCCATTGTAACAAGGTATCGATGATCAGGACCTGAACGCGGGGAAGCTGGGCAGGGCTGATTCCTTGTGTACTGAGGAGGAGAAGGTTTCCGAGCTGAAGAGTCTTGATTTTTTCGAAGAGCACGGCTTTGGTGTTGTTGTCAGGCCTGAAAAGACCCAAGATGACTTTCTCTTCATTTTTCCTGGTGACACGGACGGTTTCGTACAGGAGCTCGCCAGCGATGTCGAAATATGATCGGCTGACTCGAAGACACTTCACCAAAGTCGCAGTGTCGGAGTAGGACATGATTTGGGAGGCAATGTCGGGGTGAGAAACGAGTCGTTCCGACGCGCTGATGAGAGCTCCGGTTCGGGTGGAAACAGTATCGTTGGACATCATGGTGGTCTCGGGAGCCAACTGTCGATTCCTATACTTGTGATGAGATGTTTGGCGCGCTTCGAAGAACGGAGACGTGAACCGATATGATGGCAAAGAGGAGAAAGAAGAGGATGAAGAGAGGATCAAATCGGTCCTGAGAGTGCACTGGCCCGGTCTTAGCGTGTTTCAAGGAGGCAAGGTCGCCTTGTGGCATTACATCATGTATGGCGGAGATGCAGCTCCCAAGCTAAGCAAATGCCGTTGAACGAGCAACGTAGCTTACATACGTTTCCGGTCCTACTCATAGTCCCGACGTGTAACTGCATCCCAAGAGCGACAACCGATTGTTCTTCTTCTGGTAAGAGGAGGTCGTGTTTGCGCATAAGAGCCTCCCTTTTCCGCTCAAGCAGGCTCTGCGTCCCCCGGGCTATAATCTACAGATACATATTGCGCGTCCTGGCTCTGTAGTTGACGGTACAGAGCACCCGAAGACGTAAGCGAAACGAGAACAAAGAGGTGAATCCCGCATATCGAGATCTGCGCAGCCCAGACCAGCATGTCGGGCTGGAAGCGTGACTCGTCCTCCTCTCTTCTTCCGAGATCAACAAAGTCCTTCATGGTCGTTTGGTCAGCGGGCACTGTAGTTTCAGCTGTTAACTACCTGTGTAGTGTGATGAAAGGATGTGCTCTCGGTCTCAACCTTTCATGTTTCAATGACACACCCGCCAACAATCAGATAAGAGTAAATCATTGCCAGCTTTGCCTCTCGACGACTCTCAGCATGTCGTCGGAAAAGCAGATAACGCAAGCTTCAACTTGGAAGAATGTCTACAATCCGATTTTTGCGGTTCTCTACGCTCTCACCGTTATCGGATACCTCGCACTGAGCGCCTATGCGCTCTACAGCTTTGGAAAAGATGAGGCGAACGAGCTGAACTTTACGTCCAGTCCACATTCGACGTTGGCCCCGAGTTCGCGTTCGACGATCACCTCCAGTGAGGCGCTAAGCAGGTACGTCAGCTGTAGAATCAAGTGGCGCCTTACCTCTGACCGGTCAATGCTAGTCGAACAGCGGTGATGTTCGCGGTCAGCTCGGGTCTATCGGTGGTCCTGTCTATATTACTACTGGTGGTAAGTTGTAATACCAGTGCTCTTCAGCTTTGTGACTGAGGTCGCGCCTTTCCGCTTCCGCAGATAATCAGGATCAAGACATCCTGGGTGGTCAATGTCACACCGGTCCTTGTCGCCGCTTGCTGTGTTTATGTGGCCGTCAGTGAGTTTCACTCTGCGCCCTTGTTCTCCCATGAGCTCACGCAGACCAACTAGTGTCCTATCTGGTGAAATGTACTTCCACCACGATAGCACACCGGGTCGCCGACTTACGATTCTTTTGATCGAAATAGATTGGCCTGGTATCGGGACGGCGGCTCTGTTGTTTCTGGCGTTCGCCTTGACATGGTGGGGAGGTCGGAAGAGGTGAGCGTGGGCTGGCACGCCCAGTAGCCTCCCTGACTCTTGCTTCAGACGGCACATTGCGACGGAGATACTAAAAGTGACTGTCAAAGTGGCAAGCCACCACAACTCGGTCTGGTTCGTAGTGATTTTCGGTGAGCATTACCCCATGTGTGCGATCCGCCTCAATGTTCACCCTCTCATGTTAAGGTCTGCTTGTACAAATGCTCAACACAATCTGGTTCGGGATCACCCTCGTCGCCATCATCCTCAAGTGGCAGCCCGATCATCAAGGTCCGTCTCGCTGATTTCCCCTGTCTGACCATCGCTGCAGGTTGTAGTACAAGCGGCGACTGCAGCTGGGCGGACACCATCGGGATCGCTGCTTTTGCCACGTTCGCGCATACGTGGACGGCACTGGTACGCCGGCAACAGGGGATCGGACTGACCTCGTAGGTCGTGGCGAACATCACGTTCTCAACGATCGCTGGCGGTCCGTTCCAGGGTACGTCCCAACCGAAACCAAGGTAATAGACTGTGTTTCGCTAATCCCCGATAGCATGGTATCAGTACCACGACATGGCCCCGAATGAGATTCCAAGGGACGCAAACAACCCCTCAGGAAGTTCCCGGCGGGCCTTCGGACAGGCGCATTACACCAACCTCGGTCCGATCGCGCTCAGTAGCTTGCTCGTGATGCTCGTCCATGTGCTGAGGGACATGGCGAAGATATTCACACATCAAGATGGTGGGTCCTTCTCTCTCGGCGATCTGCCTACCTCCTGCCTTGCCAATCTTCTCTTGGCAGGTGCCGCTAGTTTTCTCGCCGAATGTGTGAGTGTCTCGTCTCGCTCGGCAGTCAAGTCACGTCCTGAAATCACCTTCTTCAGTGTTTATGCTGTCTCGGAGTGCTCGAGTCCGGGCTGAAGTGGTTCAACAAATGTTCGTGGTCCATTATCACCTAGAGATCGCTACTGAAGCTCGCAATAGACGCTTAGTGCGTCAAAATTCACTGCAGGGGGGTCATACTGACGCTGACCGCTTTCCAGCATCGAGCTCGGTGAGTGGGAGGGCAGTCCGTGAGAGCGAATGAGCACCGCTGACGGAGGTGATCTGTTCAGCCCTACAGCCCAGTAGCTATGTTGGTTTTATCCCATGGCAAAGCAGGGCGCGCTTGGCTGATCTGTTGGAAAGCTCCATGCTGCCAAGCAGACTTTCTATCTCTTGAAAAGCAAAGACCAAAGTGACGGCTATATGTTCGGTCGGTGCAATAACTCGGCTGCTTCTATCAGCATCGACTGACAGCTCTCGAACACAGGTGTCCGAGCGTTGATCAATGATAGCATCGTCATGTCCAGTAAGTCGCACTCGATCCATCGTAGCCGTCCTCGGACTTCGGCCTCACGATTCTAGCAATGCACATGGCCTGCTTTGCTACTTCGTTGTTGTGTGCGGGAGCCACATACATATACATCAAGTGTGAGTCTGGGACATGTCTCGAGACTGGACGCTCAACGGCTCGCAGTCATCGATACAACCGCCGTCAACGACTCGTGGTATTACGGGTCCG
The DNA here is from genome assembly GCA_035521475.1 of Tremellales sp. Uapishka_1. Lineage (NCBI taxonomy): Eukaryota > Fungi > Basidiomycota > Tremellomycetes > Tremellales > Tremellales sp. Uapishka_1. Next base: position 66,531 of record JASZXS010000001.1, on the reverse strand, counting down.
TACCGTGTCCTCGGAAAGTATGCAGTGCTAACAGCACGCAGAGTCATGCTTCCTTACGCCTTCTTCCTTTCCTTCGTCATAGGCAACGTGCTCACCTCGGCGCTGGTGGGTCTCGCGATGACTATTACGTATCTTTGGCTGATGTCCTCGTCGCAGGATGGCGGGGTGTCGACGATCTACGTTCTGATTGCAAAAGACCCGCAGTACGTACATTCCCGGACTGGAAGGGTACCCGGAGGAGATGTTATTGACTCTGGGTATAGGAGAGTGAGAGTGGTCGCTCCAGCGCTAGCAAAGGTGAGATCGCGCAAAGATAAGTGAAGTCAGCTGATGACCGGGCGGAAAGGCTTTGGATGAGGATGACTCTTACAAGAGGATATTCTTGTTGTAATATGCATCTGAGCTCCGGCACAGGGGCGCAGAAGGTCGAAGCTGCTTTGTCACTCGATCGCATTCCGGCTAGCCATGACCCCTTGATTTGCATACCCCTGTTAATCGATACCCCTTTTGATATATACCCCTATTCGCCAGTTCACTGCAACGTTTCACTCGGGAAGGAAAAGCACTCGCGTTCGGATCTGCCGTAAGGGCGGTCAAGGCCGATCTGTATGCCGGATGCTGTCTCGGGCGTTGTGAAGGACACAGTCACGACCTACGCAGTGCTCATCAACATGACTGTACCGCATGCTTCTCATGGCTGTGCCGAGATGCTTGGAGACCCGGATCCTATCGGCTTGAATGCGGAACTGCGGGTGAGGAACAGAGCTTTGGCCGGGTGAGCACAGATCTCCTTGTAAGACAATAGATGTGTTTGGGAACCGCTTTTCGCCCACACTCTTGGTCCACACTACACTCTTTGTCCTCGTCATGCGTCGTCGTTTCACCTCGTGCCCAGGCGTTTGATCGTCAATCCCTCCTATAGGCCGCCCTAATCCACCCCCATCACACACAGACATACACTCTTTTGTTGGCCACCGCTTATTGTCCTCTGACCGGCCTGTCACATCTACCCCGCTCATCCTTATATCCCGCGGCTTCTGCGATACTCCCTCCTCCCCACAAGCAAGCCTGCCCCCTCCCCTCTGCTTTCACCCGCGAAGCAATCCTCCTATACGACACACTCACCCCTTCGTGTAGAACACGACTCCTCCTCGGCCGTTCTGCCCACTTCCCGTCGACGTTACCCTCCGTTCGTGTCACAGGTCGTCCGCCTTCGCACCGCACCCGTATATATACCTTTCAAGGACACTTTTAACCATGCCTCCCTGCCGAAATCGGATCCACAGGAATCCTTCCATTCACCCGTCCTTCCTCCTTTCAAGCCATGCGCTCCCCTTCGCTTCTCGCCACGCCAATATAACGCCCCCAAGACGACACTGCTCCCTTGCCAGTCTACTGCCTTTGTCCAAGATCATCAACCAACCTCGACCTCGACCGTCGCCCTCGCCATCGCCCGCATCGTCAAGCGCAAGTCGAACCGGCTTGAAAGTGGGTCACGACAGCACCCGACGGCCGACCGCGATCCAAACACCAGCCTTGCCCCACCGTCAGGCCTCGACACCTTCCCAGCTGCCTGTCCGGACCCGCAAACAACGCGCTAGCCATCCAACTCCTCTTTACCCCATCGCCCAAAGGGATCCCGCCGCCACCTCCAAGATGTCGTTCTTCCATGCGCAATCAAACTTCTTGTCGACCAAGGTCGAAGTCGTATTTGAAAATGATGGAGTCGTGGACATGATTGCTGGCCCAAATACAGGGTATGTTTGAACTCTTTCCGACAGCGTGATACCCATCTCACTCGACTGCAGCTCGAGCTACTCTCTTCCGGGACATGTCATTCTCTCTGTTCCGGGCCTTCCTGTCGGTCTTGAGGGACGGTCAAGAGAAGTCCGCAGCCTCGTATTGATGGTCGAAGGCAAATCCGAGTTTTTCGACGACCAAGGCAAGCGCTCAATATGCCTTTGAGCACGACAGCTGACCACCACCAGGCCGATACACACCCCTCCGACTTTACTCAGCCACACTCACCCTCGCAGAACCTAGCCGTCCACTCCTGCTTCCAAGTCCAGACGCCATGCACCCCTCGCACGCACGGACCAAGCTCGCTGTCGCATTCGATCTCCGCCTTCCGGGATGGTTGCCGCCGTCCCACGTCTCCAACATGACCACCACCTCCTACGGCGTCGTCGCGCACGCTCTGCTCGGATGGGGAGATGCCATTTCGCCCTCTGCGCTCTATCAAAGTGCCTCCACAAGCTCGCGCCCGGCGGCGCGCACGAAATTGGCAACCAAGGCTACGACCGAAATGTCTATGCATGATTTCCTTAGTCTCGACGAATGCCTGCCGGCGTCCCAGCCAAAAGTCGCCAAGGCCAGCCGACCCAAGCACTCATTCGAGACGCTCTTCCCGAACCCCTCGCTCCAGACCTCGCACACTGGCAAGAGTGCGAGCAAGTTCTGCACCTTCTCGATCCGCCGCCACCGCCTTCCGTCCTCGATCCCGGGTCTGACGCCGGAGCGCACGGAGCGGCACTACACCCTGAAACCAGAGAAAGATAGCGAGTCGCCCGTCGAGTGCGTCGTGACTGTCCCGGATTGGGTCGACGTCAATGGCGAAGAGAAGAGTTTGAAAGTCAGTTTAAGACTTCGAGCTCGACGGCCAGAGCCTGCGGCGACGAGCCGTTCTGCTGCTGCATCGTCGGACGATATGACGATGGGCAACGACTCCATGGCGGAGGAAGAGACGCGGGAGCTCGAGAGCGTGCCGATGGAACGTCATACCGAGATGAAGAAGGAAGATGACGTTGCGACGTACATGCTGGAGCTGGGAATGGAAGTAGAAGAGATTGAAAAGTTCTCGTAAGCCGACCGCGCCAGGAGCGATATCCATGCTGACTGGACTGCCAGATCACAGCCGATTCCTCAATTCCTCTCCTCCTTCCCGATCCCAGCGGAACAGCCCTCGCGCCATTCCTCCCAGCACGCCTTCATCTCGCCGAAATCCTCCCACCTCGATGCTCTCTCCGGAACGGAAGAACGACCCTTTCGCGGATACCGGACAAAACCCTGCCTCTTGGCAGACGACGGCAACCAGCGCAATTTCTTCTTTGCGGACGACGGTCTCGGTCTGGGCGATAAATGGCGCAAAGTTAACGTGGTGCTGCCCATGCCTGACGCGAGCAAGCTGCAGCACAACCGCCCAAGCTCGGAGATGGAAGGCCCGTTCCTGCGCATCAAGCATTCGCTCAAGATCCGAGTCGTGTGCAGGGGACCGACCGATGCTGCTGAAGATACGGTGAGTCTTCTAATTGCTTCGCTAGTCCAATCGCTGACGTGCTCCAGCAGGTGGTGATTCTCTCCACTCCGATCCGTTTCGGTACCTGCCCCTCCACGATGCCAAGCGCAAACCGGTCCTCGCCGGCCCTGCCGGCTTACATACAGCTCTTTCACGAGAATGGCGAGCTGCGCGAATGCGATGCACTTCCGTTGTACACCGACACGCCCGACACCCCCGCACCGACCTACTCGGAGAGCATGCAAGTCGCCCCCGAACCCCTTCATGCCCAATCCTCGCCTCCACCCTCACCCGCAAAAATGGACTTCACGGCCGAGCACTCGGTTGTTCCTCCTCCAACTCTGAGACGGTCGACCCGGCGCAAGTAGACACAGCCGGATCCGTCCTCGGGAAACGAAAAGCGGACTTCATACCTTGAATAACCTACCATGACCTAGCATATGGAAACGTAGCATTTGTTGACGAAATACGGAACGAAAAGAGACGAACACACAAGAGAAGATCAGCTGCGTTGAACGCGAGGGATCGAAAGCATATCATAGGCCTATCTTGTTTATCTGTCATTCTATAGAGCGACGTGATGCATCGAGGTGACTCCTTAGAGCGCCAGATGTCGGTTGGAGAGGAGCGGTGTGTAGCCGAGTCCTATTCCCTCTTCTCGGCTTCTAGGGGGTCCCAAGAAATTGCGAGAGCAGTCGCCTGGTATCGACAGCAAGATGGACAGGTGGTTGTCGCGCTTCACGTCGAAGGCGTCCGAGCGCCAGAGGCGCCATCCTAGCCACAGAGACCTCGCAGGGTTGGTACTTGAACAAAGGAGGCTCGCATACGCTAGAGTCGTCCCGTTTCAGAAACAGACGCGATGTCTTCGGACAAAGGATAACAAATCAATCCTGGAAGAAAGGATGGAGTAGAACGGCAGAAGCAGACGCGATGCCATCTGACAAAGGATGAGGGACTCGTCTTCGATGAACGGACGAATGACAATGGCAGCCCGCAAAAAACGAATATATCTCACCCCCCTTTCCCCACCTCTTCACTCGATTTTAATATTCACATCGACATAACAGCCACAATGACCACTACGTTGTCTAAGATTACGTTCGATGACCTTGCCTCGGCATGGAAGCGGGGCTTGCTCAGCTCCGATGGCAGTATTTTGAAGTACTCCGTTGACCACTCGGTCGAGCCGTACCCGAAATACCTCGTCAATCGAGATACGATCACGTTCAAGAGTTTGAAACCCTTGAAGGGCGAGAAAGCGGAAAGAGAGATCCCGGAGGACTTCCAGACCGCTCTTGTCGACCGGCTGCGGGAAATGGCCGTAGGGAGGATCACCGAAGCTCATAATCTATCCGAATACCTGGTCCCGGAGGCGTGTCAATACCTCTTGGACCACTATCCGCCCACCAACACGAAGAAGACGGATTCTGAGGGAAGGTCGTTCATCACGGCGACTCTTCCGCGAGGAGGGACAAGGGACATTCATCTCCGTTTCCCAGCAGATACAGCGAAGTGAGTTCCGTCGGAGACAAGCGAAGCAGCTCCAACAGGGAGTGAGGAAGGAGTGCCAGACGGGACAGATAGAGAGGTAGCATAGAAAGCACGGAGAGGGAGGTCCGAAGACACGGAGGGAGTGGCATGCATTCGATGACAAGGTGCCACTTCCGGAAAGCGGGCGATGGCATGCCATCCATATAATCCCGTAAGCTTTCCAGCGGCGGCCGCGGATGGCCGAGTATGCCCGAGGTTCTGCGGCGTCCTGTCGACGTCGCTCGTCGGGTCGTTCAGCCCTTGTGCTGACGGGTTCCTGCCAAATGTGGCGTGAAGGCGAGCACCCATGTGGGCTCGTAACCTGGTTCTCTCCGCGACCGCCTATGCCCGGGCTATCGAGGCATGCGTAGGGCCGAAAAGGGGTTCACCACGAGTGATAGGCACTATCGGTCCGCTGTCGATGCCTGCGTAACTTGCATGCTGAGCGGCCCTGCATATCCAGTATCGTATCCGCCCCGCTGTATCCGTCGCCGCCTCCGGCGCCGTCTACTCCCACTGGTGATTGCTGCAGGCAGGCCGACGGTGAGCGAGTAGTACTGAGCTAGTGAAGCCCGGCTTTGTCAGGGTGTGTATGTCATATTTTATTGACTTAGCTGAGAAAACCCGAGCCGAATCACCCTATGTGGTAATAAAATCGAACCGCGTCTGTTTGGGGTTTGCACAGATCGTAAAGTGGTAAAACAATGCTGGGCTCGGTCTCCTCTCTCACCATCCGACATCCATTGCCCACCCAGTAATCACCTCACACCTTCCACTCGTTCAGCAGCCAACCCCCAAGTACAATCAACTCTTCCCCCAAAAGCAAAGGCACACAGCCCGACCCCGCACCGCCCGCTTCGGTCTTGCGATCAACAACCCCTAATCACCGCTTGGTCGCCTGCCTTTATCGCTCTCTTCCCCTACCACCCCAGCCTTAATGCCGTCCATGGGCCGTTCCCAACGCCGACCTACCTCCTCATCGACCCACTCCTCCCCACCTTCTTTATCCACCTCGCCCTCCTCACGACCCCTCTTCCCGACCGTCTCGCTCCGTTCATCGCCTCCATCCACCACCGCCTCGATCTCTGAACCACCGCAGTCGGCCAGGTCCTCGCTGCTCAACGTCCTCACCCGACCACGACATCCCATCACCGCAATATCGTACTCGGACTCGTCGAGCACTACCGTCGGCACGCCGGAGGACGAGCTGTTCTCGGATCGATCGACCGTGTCGAGTTACTCGTCGTATGGCAGTAGCGGCAGCTCGGTCCATAGCTCGGACGAGGATGTGGCTAAGTTGTACCAGAACTACCTCGAGAAGCCATTCGTCGTCACCAAGTCCACTATTCGACATACCGAGTTTGGTCACTGCAACAACCCCAACTGGCGGTGGACAAGTCAGGTCAGCTGAGACCCTCATGTCCGGGACAACCCAGCTGACAAAGTATCCTATAGTACAACTCGGATGAGAAACTGCATGTCGCGGCGCAACCCCCCTACTACATCCTCCTCTCCACCTACATCAGGTGAGTAGACCCTCATCGTCCTCTCCTCCCCCACTGAACCTCCATAGTTACCTCCTCCTCATCGTCCTCGGCCATGTCAGAGATTTCTTTGGCAAAAAGTTCCACCCCAAAGCATACGAGCACCTGATGCCAAAGAACGCACGTCCCTTTCTTTCTTTCTGAAACGCACGTCTGACAGCTAGTCACAGGGATACGCCGCCCTCAACTCGGACTTCGACTCGTTCTACACCCGACGACTGAAGGCACGTCTCGATGACTGCTTCTCTCGACCTGTCACTGGCGTCCCGGGACGAACGATCGTATGCTGCGATCGAGTCTCGAACGATCACAACGCATCCTTCGAGCTCCTGGGCACGACGACTCGTTGTCTCAATGTCTCTTCTTACAACTACCTCGGTTTCGCGTCGTCCACTGGTGGATGTGCGGATGGTGTTGAGTCTGTCATCAAAAAGTACGGCGTGAGCGGCACTGGCCCACGACTCGATGCGTCGACCTTGGATCTTCATGCGCAGACCGAGAAATTGGTCGCCTCGTTCATCGGCGCCGAGGCGTCCATGGTCGTCTCGATGGGTTTCGCGACCAATTCCACCACGATCCCCGCGCTGGTCGGCAAGGGCTGTTTGGTTATTTCCGACGAGTTCAACCATGCTTCCATTCGATTCGGCACACGACTGTCGGGCGCATCGGTTCGATGGTTCAAGCATAACGACATGAATGCGCTGGAACAGCTGCTGCGGGAATGCATCTCGCAAGGCCAGCCTCGAACGCATAGGCCCTGGAAGAAGATCATGGTCATCGTTGAGGGTATCTACTCGATGGAGGGTTCCTTTGTGGATCTCCCCAACCTATTAGAGTTGAAGAAACGATACAAGGTAAGTTGTTGCTTTCATCCTTTGGTCGCCGTCCTTGACAATCGTCCAGTTTTACATCTATCTCGATGAAGCCCACTCGATCGGAGCGGTCGGGCCCAACGGAAGAGGTGTCTGCGACTACTTTGGCATCGAACCGCGAGAGATCGACATCTTGATGGGAACGTTTACGAAATCATTCGGCGCTGCCGGTGGATATATTGCGGGCAAGAAAGACTTGATCGACCGACTGCGGGTCAAGTCGCACGCCATGGTGTACGCCGAGTCGATGTCGCCTCCCGTCCTCGCCCAAATCATCTCGTCCATGAGCTCCATCATGGGCGTCTCGCCGCCGCTCGCGACGCCCGCTCACGAAGAGTCCGACAATATGTCCGTCGTCTCGCGGCCGACCGTGTATGGTCCTGCGCCCGCTTCGTACCTCCCGCCCTGGATGAACCTGTCTCCCAATCTGTTGAACGGCACTGAGGGTCGCGAGCGGTTGCGACGACTGGCATTCAACTCGCGATACCTCTCGACGGGACTACGACGACTTGGGTTCATCGTCTATGGTCACCGTGACTCGCCCATCATTCCTCTCCTGCTCTTCAACCCGGCCAAGATGCCCATGTTCTCGCGCATGATGCTGGATCGATTGGGCCCAGAAAAGACCCCTGTCGTGGTCGTGGTCGTCGCGTACCCGTGAGTCTCGCAATGATCAAGAGCAATGGTCGGCGATTTCCACTGACGGGTCCACCTAGAGCTACGCCTCTCATCTCGTCCCGAGTTCGATTCTGCCTCTCTGCCTCGCACACCAAAAATGACATTGATCTGATCCTGCGGGCGTGCGACGAGATCGGAGACGTGCTCGACCTGAAGCACGGCAAGCGATGGAACGTCGAGGATGTCATTGCGGCGGCAGACGAGCTGGTCGCTGCACCCGCGTAAGTTTAGATGTTTACACTATATGATATACAATATCCAGCTTTGAGAACGGATAGGTGGATAGACCAGGGGGTGCAAAAAATCCGTTATATGTTTTTTTTTTCATATGTGAACCATTTATTACATCCAATCTCTCGAGCGCTAGCGTTCGGATAGCTCGATGACCTCGCCGCGCTCGTTCTGATCGATCGGGTCCCAGCCGATATCGAGGTCAGAGTTCATTTCGCGCTTGACGCAGAGCTGTACACCAGGGTCAATAGGCCACAAGATCCCGAGATGGAGGGGTAGAAAGACCCACTTGTTCGGCGACGACGATCATTATCAGTGCGCCGAGGATTTGGATAACCCAGAAGAAGAGACTGGTCGGGAAAGATTTCGAGTAGTAGGTCGTGGCTATCAGGTGATTGAAGACGAGGGTAAGGGAGAAGTCGAGGATGTACGTCGGGCGGCGAACGAGGTAGTAGAGGGGGAGGATGCTGATAGGTATCATTCAGCGTCGAGGACTATAGAACTCTGATGGGCAGAGGGAGGGTGACCCACTCGAAAGCAGACACGGCGAGCCAGGACGCGGCGATGAGCCATCCGCGCCGGTCGTCCACCCCGAAATCCCAGACCTCCTCCTCCTCCTCGACGTTCGTCTGCGACTTTTCCCCGCTCCCAATCGAGTCTTGCGACTCGTCCACCATCCCAATCTGTTTGCCGCCCGCCCATGCGCCGCGGAGTTTCCGCCAGCCGAGGTCGAGCGGCCCGCCCGCGCCCTTGGCCTCGAGGCCGGGGAACGAGGCGGACGACACGGTCGGCCTGGACGCGAGCTCGCGCCAGTCGAGGATGTGAGACACGGTCGACGGGCCGCCCGAGTACAGCAGGAGCGAGGGCGCGGTGAATGACGCGAGGAGCGGCGGGAGGAGGAGCGAGAGCACGAGGTAGTGCAGTGTCTGGAGGGAGACGATTTGGCAGATGATTCTAAGGCGTATCTTGAGCACCGACAATGGGGCCAAGAGATGAAGAGGCATATGACTCACAGTACTGGATCCCAGCCTTGCACGCGGAGAGCTACCATTGGAGCGTGGAGGGTAGGTCAGGGATCATGAAGGAGGCGAAGGCAACAACATGAGCGTATCCACCTCGACGTGATCGACAATGAAATTGCTTCCGTCTCCACCCGACAGTTGAAACCAGATTTCCTGCCCATCACTTGCGCTTGCCCATCATTCATCACTTCACGGATACCCAGATGATCAACAGGATATAGACCACATTCAACAATGGCGACGACGAGTACCCCAGTCCGCCCAGGATCTAACGCGCCCGCTCCGCCTGCTCCGCCGCCCCCCGTCATCCCCACCAGCTGGCTAGCACCGTCCGAGCAGCGTCTCCTCTTTGTCGCGATAGTCGGTCTGATAGAGGTGAGCATCTATTTCTGCATTCTGTGCCGTATAGTCTGAGATGGGTCACCTGCACTGACTCATTGCTCGTGCAGGTCTCGAAACTATGGGACATCATCGCCCCGTACTTCCTAGTGGACATCGAACCCTCGTGGACTTCGGTGTTTAGGGTCCGCGGGCTGTGGACGGCAGGACTATGGACGAGCTTCGAGATCGGACTGCTGCTTGCGGTGACGCTGCTGAGGATACCGATGCTCTCGCCGACGTCGGGTCAACTGCTTCAGCTGTTGGGCCTCTTGGCGGCGTATAATCTCGGGTGCTGGTTCGTGGCCGAGGTCAGTCGCGCCTTCCAGTCCATTGGGCGAGAACAGGAACTGAACACTGCTGATGTAGCCTTCGGCGTTTTGGACGAATTTGAATCTCTTTGGTGAGCCAGGAGCTGGACGTCATCGTATGGTCCAGCCTGACTGATCTCTCGATGTCAAGGTCCTCCATCGCTGGGTGGGGCTTGGTTCGCTGCCAAGTGGAGCTTGTTCTCGGCGGACAAGCACCTGCAAGGAGTTCATTCCATCCGCATCCTTCCTTATAGGTGAGCTGCGTCGACCTACGAAGCCATCCCCCGTTGACCCAGACCAGCACTGCTACCCTGAATCCTCTCTCCCTCACCTACTGCATCCCCGCCGACTCGCAAGAACCCCTCTACATCCCCGTCATGTTCAACAACTCCCTCCCAGATCAGGTATCCTACTTTGTCCGCTCACTCGCCACAGGTCATGCGACAGTCGAGACCGTTTCCGGTAGCTCCATGCGACGAGCAAGAAAGAAGCCCACCACCGCCCAAGTCTTAGACGAGGACGAGGAAGACGGCTCTGACCACCCCTCGGATCCGCTCTCTTCCCTCGCGCTCATGCTCACCTCCCCCAGTCCACAAATGGACGTCTCGAAAATTCCTTCCGTCAAACCCGCCGACTCGCTCGCCCTCGTCCCGCAAAACCTCGCTTCCTCGCAATCCATCCTTTTTCTCACCGTCAACCAGCCCAGTGTGGTTACACTGAAGTCCGTCACCGACAAGTCTGGCGATCGGTTCCACATCACGCCGCATAAAGAAGCCGTCATCGTGGAGTGTCCTACTGGAGGGAAATTCGTCAAGGAAGAGCATGGAGTCGTGGCGATTCGGGCGAAGGAAGAGCAACGATGCGTTGGCGACGAAGAGGTAGTCGAGTTCCAAGCCCGTGGCGTGGGCGCTTTGCGGGTCTCGTGGAGGAAGAAGGCACACACCAACTCGATACCGGTCGAAAGCGGGGTCATTGAAGGGATTGAAGACGAGATTGAGACCGTCGATCAACTGGCTTTGGTCAGGCGGGATCGGGTCTCGAAAACCCATACCGTGCCGATGAGGGTGCTCCATGACAAGCCAGGGAGATTCCGGCTCTCGCTGACCAGCGTGACGGACTCGCTGCACAATACCTACACGCCGACGACCGACTTCGAACGAGTGTTCAACGTCGTGTCGCGCCCGAGCGTCCACATGGAGTGTCCCTCGCCTATCCAGGTACTGGTGAACCAGACTGGCGTGCTGGTGTTCAAAGCCGATGGAAACGGACCGCTTCCTGGACCGCTGCAGGTAAAATACCTTCACATATTGCCGGAAGGGGACGAAGCGATCAGATACGTCACGATGGAGAAACGCAGTCTCGCGTTGCAAGTCTCGGAAGCGGGAACCTACATACTCCAAGAGGTCGAGGGCACGTGCAGTGGCAGTGTCTTGGAGCCGTCGTCGTGCACCGTTCAGATCGTACCTCCGCCCACGGTCGAGATGAGCGTCACGACTCTGCATGAGTGGTAGGTCATCGAAGGGATACGAGCTGGCGCTAACGTTTGTGCAGTGCGATGGATGTTGGCGCAACCGCTACTTTCGATTTCACGGGGACCCCGCCGTTCGCGATACAGTACACCGAACAGAGGACGGGGTCAAGACCGCAGACTCTGCGAAAGACCTTCGACTCTCCGCACGGGCAGATCGTTGTCCGGCCCGAACAAGAGGGTCAATACACCTATGTGAGTGGATTTCATTGTTCGCGGACATTAGTCTGAGTATATCCATGCAGACATTCACAGGATTGAGCGATAAACGGTATTCGCACATTCAGCTGGATCAACCGCCTATCAAGCAAACCGTCCATCCACTCGCAAATGCCGACATTACGAACCGTTCCCATCGCAGAAAGACATTGTTTTCATGTTCCGGCGATCTGGTCGATTTGGACGTTGAGGCCAAAGGAAGTGGTCCGCTTAAACTGGTCTACGTCAAGTCCTGGGGCGGAGGGGCCAAGGTCGAGAATGTCACGGTGGAGCTGGCGTCGGGAACGACAACGCTCCAGGTGCCGGTCCCAGACGAGTTGACTGCCGAAAAAGGGAAGAGTGGAAAGTTTAGCATCAGCCTGTTGTCAATCGAGGACGGGAACGGCTGTGTGAGAAAGCTTGCCGTGCAACCGGTCGAAGTCGATATCAATAGGCAAAGAGTGAGTTGAGTGGTTGTATAGGAGGAGTTCGAGGCTGACTCTACATAGCCTACGGCGAGATTCGCCAGGAGCGAAAATGTCATCGTCACCGAGGGTGATCAAGTGAAGGCTCAGTTGAGGTTGACAGGCGAAGCTGTGAGTGCAGGTGTTTGTCTAGAAAAGCACAACTAACGTAACAAGCATAGCCATGGGAGGTGACCTACACCCGCGATGATCGAGCTGAAAAGACGGTCAAGCTTCGAGATGCCAATAATCATCTGACTTTTTCGGAAAAGGGCGTGTATCGCCTGACGGGTATCAAAGATTCTTCGTGTCGCGGAGATGTGGTCTCGTCAGAATCCACCTACGAGATTCAATACAAACCGCGACCGTCGGTAGCCATCGTGGAATCTGCAAGTCTCAGGAATCAAAATGGCGTTTACAAGCACGTCGGTCTATGCTCGGGCGAAGAGGATCAAGTCGCGTTGAAGTTTGACGGCCAACCCCCGTTCGAAGTGCGCTACCACTACACGGTCGACGGAAAGACGAGCAAGCATTCGCTGAAATCGCCAACGAATACCGGCATTCTTCATCTTGGCACCGAACCCGGTTCGCACCGGTATGCGATCTCCGAGTTGGGCGACGGCAACTACCCGTCGTCGACGTCCAGCCTGACGATCGAGCATCAAGTCAACCAGCGTCCCTCGGCGAGCTTCGTCAAGCAAAACTCGAAAACGCTCTGCCTGGACCAAGTCCTGCAGTCCGACGCCAAGATCCGCTCTGTCGGCCAGCCACCGTTTGCCGTCGATCTGTCGATCCGAAAGACGGCGACCAACAATATCTCGCGGACGACGATCGTCAGCGAGAAGTCGGAATGGACGCTCGATCTCGAGAAACAGGGTATCGCCGTGAACCAGGTGGGCAAGTACGAGGTCGCGATCCTGGCTGTCCGGGACGAGTCGGGTTGCGACTTTATCGTTCACGAGGGCGACAAGTTGACGACGACGATCGATGTCGTGGAGACGGCGAGAATCATGGCCGTCGACCAGAACCACGATCTCTGCGTGGGCGATACGCTCGACTTTATACTGCAGGGCAAAGCGCCCTGGGCGATCGAGTGCGTTTTTCTGTGCAGCAGGCTTTTGATCCGACTGACATCTTGCGGTAGTTATATCTGGGCCGGAAGGGAACTCGTCGCGAAATCGAGCGTTCCGCGATTTACGCGGTACGCAGAGAAGGAGGGCGTCTTTGAGGTCGTCTCCGTCGCCCATGCGTCGAATCAGGTACGCTTTATGCTATCTAAGCGTGTATCATATACGTTAAATCGGAATCTAGCTCATGCGTGGGGGTAGTGTAAACGACAGGTGAATGGTCTCGTTCGTCAAATCCATCCCCTGCCCTCTGTCAAGATCCAGGAGGGACTGGACTCTCTGCGCGAGGGCGACGAACCGGCCGTGTTTGCCGTCTCTTTTACGGGCACGCCGCCCTTCGCATTCACGTTTACGCGCTCCGAGATAGTCGGGTCCAAGCCGAGGATCATGGAGACGCAGGTGGGTGCTTCTTCACATCTGCCGGAAAGGGGGGGACTGCGTGCTGACGGAGTTGGTTCCTGTAGACGATAACGGATATCATGGAGGACAGTTATACGATCTCGTCGAGCACACCGGGGGATTATCAGGTCAAGTGGATCTCGGACAAGTATTGTCAGTACCCTAGAGTCTCGAAGGGCAAGGGAGAGTAGATGCATTGCATGGATGATTATGCTAGGCCTTGGCTGGTGAGGAAGTGGGGATAAGGCTAGAGAAGATGGTCTTGTCCAGATCAAGCAGCTGAGGATACTCGACCTGAAACGACAATTAGCAGATCCTGGCCCCTCAAATTAGACTACTCACTTCTCGGACAGACGGACACTGCGACTCCAACTCGATAAAGATTGCCTGGATGGATGTCCTGATTTCGGTATCGTTGCCTGCGTTGACCTTAAGCTCGGACACGTGGATTCGAGAAGAAGAATCTCGACTGACCTGTGACACCTCCCCTCTCATTGAGGTTGATCCAAAGCCTAGACAGCACATCTAGAATTTTGCCTCTCCACCGGTCGAGCCTTCCTGACCCGCTCAACGTTTGCATCAACGTGAGGAGCGCTCTGAGATTCGCCTTGTAGTGCGGTAAGACGGCTGGGGAGGGAGTGTATTGGAGGGGCTCGAGCAGGAAAGGTATGATGGTCTGGTCAGGTCATTGTCGGTCAGCCCAGTTCTTGCCGAGTCCAAGGGGTATCTCCTCACCTTCAGCCAGCGGACAATGCTGATCCCGATCGATCCGCACAAGATCTCGAGCCGCTCCGAGACGTCTATCAAGACCACTCTGCCCTCCACGCCTGATGGCGCGTAGATCCAGCTCTTGATCAGCCCCTTATCGACGACTTCCTCGATGCGTTCCGCCTTGTCCTTTGGCTTGGTGACCAATCGGTCGATCAGCTCCAGTGCGAGGGGAAGCACACCCTTGATGGGCGGATTAGCGTTGAGCGACAGCGTGTGGATCAGAGACGCGAGAATCAGTTTCCCGATCCCCATACGAATCAACATGTCGTTTGCGAGTCGGCGGATCCAGCTGCCCAGGACAAAGAGACCCTTTGAGCGATACACGGGCTCGTAGTCGTCCATGAGGATCAGGGTCGGGGGAAGGATCACCCCGATATGCTTCTCCATCTCGTCCTGCTTCAGCTGGGAGATGCACCAGAAGAGGACGTTGTAGCTGCCCCACCCGGCGGGCGACTTGAAGAGCTGATGGGGGGTATCGTGGAAGTCAGAGTTTGCGTTCGGACCCCCAGCGGGACGCGACAGGGCACGAGAGGTGGTTGGGTTCAGGAGAGGGTGCGGGGTCGGGGTGAAGAGCGCCCGGAGGGGATCCCGGAGGAGGTAGAGGGCGAGCTCAGACGGCCGGGTATGGGAGGTTATCTCTGCTGGGTCTTCAGCCGAGGTGCCGTCGTGGGTCGTTTGGACTCACCGTCGATGAGCATCCGTTGTGGCGAAGGTGTCGGGGTGTAAAGACGGAGAATAGGGTCGTAGATCTCGGCTTGTTCCTCGATAGGAACGAAGGACCACTGTTCGCGAGCGGTCTGGAAGGTCGTAGCGGTCTCTCGCAGGTTCCGCAGAGTCCGCCTTTGAAATGCAGCCAGCTCGTCAGATGCTTCTGCCAGTCGTAAGCTGCAGGATATACAAGGTTACCTCAACCCTCAGCTCACCGTCATCAATGAGGAAACTCGGTAGCAGCTCTGCTGGCAGCCGAAGCTTGACCGAGAGCTGCTGCAGCACACGTAGCACTTCCTGAGATGATCTTTCTGGAACCGGGTCGTCCGCCACTACTTCCACGATTGCCATCTTGCTGTCGTGTATCGATGTATGGATAGTTGGGAGGGAAGAGGACCCAAACCCGGACAAGGGAGCTGGCAATGCCAAGTTTCCCACGGTGGCAGCTGTTGTTGTGACCCCTTGGTTTCCTGCTGGAAGATCACCTAACGATTACACTCTTCAACGAAACGTCTCGTGAAGGATCTTGAAACTCTTGATGTGATTGTGACACAATGCTGGACCGTCACGTGAAGCAGAGTATTGTCTGTCGAGCGAAGCGCGGCTGAAGTATATGAATATTGGCCAATCCATCACCGCCCGCTTTTCTCAATACCAAGTTCGCCCCACCCGAATCGCCATTAGACATCTAGCACTGACCTGAGGGGACGCAACCTCTCGACTTGATAAACTAAGAGCGAACCTCGACCTTTCCACAAAGCTATTCATCTTCATCTCTTGGTGCTACCGTGGGGAGGAACAACAATACCGGCGATGGCCGCCTATGAAGCCCGTCCTCAAGAACCCGTCTTGCGACCTGTTCCCTTCGCCATAACAATCTCAAAAGGGCGCAATGTCCATCAACACTCCCGCAGCGTCCCACTCCTCGCTCCCCTTTTCCACACCCGCTCTATCTCCCACTTCCTCCAGACGGCCAAGTCGATATGGCCCGACACCGCTCTTCGGCGTGTCCGAGTTTGCTCGTCGGCCGTCAGAGATGCCCATGATGCGACGTGCCTCAGGTTTCAGCGGGACATCTACGCCTTCGAAAAGGCGGATGATGCGTGAGGGGAGCGTCAATAAGGACGAGACGGACTGGGCGGGGATGGAGCCTGATGACGTGTTCAAACGACTGCCGGTCGGCGAGGTCAAGCGGGTTGAAGCCAAGATGCGGTAAGCCAGCTGCCGATCCATGTTGTGATGCATGAGCTGACGAGGTATGTGCAGGAGCGAGGCACTGAACAAGCAGTCCGAGCTGCGGGCCATGGTCGGAACGCGGTATCGAGACCTGTTGACCTCGGCGCACCAGATCACCTCGCTGCACTCCTCCTCGCTGCGCTTGTCGTCGTCACTCAAGACCATCTCGAAGACATGCGCGAATCCCCTCGATAGCGAGAGTGTCACGGAAGACGATGGGGATGGGGAGAGCGAGCAAGAGGACGTGATGCACCAGCTGCCGGTAGCTGCTCATATGAAGCTGTTGTTGGATGCACCTGAGGGTGAGTATTGGAAAGATTTCAGCGAAATGTGGGCTGATATAGTCATAGCATTATACTCGTACCTCGCACATCAGTCATATCTGAATGCGGCTTTCCTGTGGCTGCTGACAAGAGTCGTCAAAGAAGGCCTTGTAGCCATGCCGGAAGAAATGAACGCTGTACGTTCCCGGGTTCCCTTTTGAGCTCTTTTCTTGGAGTCGCTCACGATCTCGTAGCCATATCTTCCTCTGGTACAGAAGCAGTGGGAAACGCTGCTACCCTTCCGCTCGCAGATCGTCCAACGAGCCACCTCGTCGCTCCGGTCGCGAGAAAAACTGGAAACGAAATTCGTTTCCGAGACACTGCTCTCTATCATCCTACTCGACACCCTTCCCATCTCCGACACGCTCAATCTCTTTCTCGCACAACGGACCAAGACGCTCAGGCATATCCTGTCTCATTCTCCTCCTGATACGCTTCCGTCAACCCTTCAATTAACCGTCCTTACCAAGAGGCGGAACTCCCGCTCTTCCGTCCGAGAAGCGGCGGTCGAGAGGGAAAGCATCAAAAACGTCCTGGTCGAGGCCACGACCTGCTTATTGGACACGATTGCGATCACGAAAGCCATCTTTGAGAAGCGGAAGAGGACTCAAGGGGACGAGAGTGTGATGGAGGAATTGATCAAGGCGATCCAAGAAGGCGAAGCCGTGGCCGTCTCTCATCCCATGCCCACACGGCAAACGTCAAACTCCAAATCCCACCAACGACGAGCATCAAGACTGGCATCGATGTCGCTTTCTTTCCCGCAGTTGAAGAGCTCATCCCCTGCACCGGTGTCGACGAATCAAGTCCTGCAATCTCTCCCGTCGTCATCGATACTCCTCCGTCATCTGCCGAACTCCATCACCTCCTTCACACCGTTCATCACCCCTTCGGCTCCTCCTGCTTTGGACGACAAGCTGAACGCATGGCAGAAGTCGTCGATCGAGATCACGAGTCAGTCGATGCCCTCGTGGTTGAAGGGCTTGAACAGCGTCAAGGATGTTTGGGACGTCAGGAGCAGTCTGCGGAGCTTGCTTGGTGACCAAGGATTTGAAAACGAAATCAAAGAAATGTTGGAAGGAGAATGGAGCGATCGAGTTAGGGTGGTCTGGAAAGAACGGCTCGAAGAGGTACTCGCCGGCGCCGAGAGCAAGATCCGGGATGCAGGCGAGGACATCCGGCGTAATGGGCCAGAGTCCGGTATGTGATCTTTATTCACTAGCATTACCTGACGCTCTGCCTAGATGTCCAGCCGGAGTCCTTCTTATTTTCCGACATTCACTTCCCCTCCGTCTCCACGTCCACATCCCACGCTACAGCATTCTCGTCCTTCATCACCTCTCTGCAGAAACGCTCTTCATATCGCACACCCTTGTTGGACTCTGTACTCCTCCTCCTGGAAGACTCGGCCAAGGAGCTCAAAGGCGATATGAAGAGCTTACCTAAATCATTGGTCGACGATTACAAGTCGAAGGTTGAGGACATGTTGACTGGCCTGGTCAAGGTCCTGGAGAGGATTCTAGGCAGTATGGGCGCGAAAAGGGGAGACGAGAAACAAGGCGTCGAAGCGGAGTTGTTTGTGGGGAGAGTAGCCCTATACCTCACGCGAAGTTCCAAGTTTCTGGACGATGTGGTCGGTGGATCTGGAGTAGATCTAGGTAAGTGTTCGTGCGTGTGATGTTTAATGTAAGGAGGTTCGCTGAATGGAAGGGTCAGGTCCAACAAAGACTGCACTTCTGGGCGTTCACGCGCAGTCCACCGAGAACTGGAAACGGACCTCGATTGGACACGCGGTAGACCTGCTGGGACCGCTTTTTGATGTCTACAAAGGACCGAGAGAGATCCAGTCCACTTGGCAAGGTATGTAATTCAATTTCGCGCATTCGGAATCCACGTTGATTAAGTTTCTAGGCCCGCTCCCCACGCAACCTTCCTCGTGCATGATGACGTCGTTGTACTCCCTCGTGACGGCCGTCCGGAGTCTCGGCATAGCACCCGGAATTCACTTGGATATCGTGAAGAACATGCTGAGCGATTACGTGACCAAAGTCAAGGGGTTGCCAGGATGGAAATCGGTCCGGGAAGAAGGCATCGTGCAGGCGTGTGTGGACATTGGGTTCCTGGATCTCTTGATCGACGTCAAGTCGGGAGATGACGCAACGATCGAGAGTTGGTTGAACGACGTGAGTGGATAGGCTGGGAGGCGTGGGGAGTATATCTTGACGGCCGGGGGTAGATCACGATACCGGGCTTCCGCAGCGAGCTGCCGGGTATCCTATGGAACCATCTCCAACATACGCAGTTGCTGCTGTATCCCCTGACGACGCATCTCGAGGGGTCAGGCTCGGCGCAGAATACAGCGGTAGAAAAGAGAAACAACAATTGGCTGAGATTCGGGCAGCCGTCCATGAGCAAGGCTGGGACGGAATTTAAAAGTCCGCTGGCAGTGGCGAAGCCTGGCAAGCGGTTCGGCCTGTTGAGTGTGGTAGGATGATCTGGGCGCAGGAGGGCCGAGTAGGCAAGGTGATGAAATTGATGGCGAGATAGCGGTGAAAATTAGAGTGGGCTGGAAGATATCATGCATTAATCATTGACTGTGAACTGAGACGGGAGAGGTGGTATGCTGGTGCTTGGTATACTAAGATTGGTCCGACGGCATATGGCTAACTCGCGACCGTCTGGATGGCGACCGTGTTGACCACGACGTCTCGCTTCTTTTGCCGGAGATCAGACGGTCCGAGTTTGAGCTGGTTCATCTCGCCCAGCTTGTACAGCTAATGTCCCGCATGTCAGCGCCTTCATCTCCATCGCCCATGATCGACGAACCTTGTCCACGGCCTTCCAGTCGGTTCTCCCGCCCTCGTGCTCGTCCAGCACATCGAGACTCTCCAGCTCGCCCTCAACGACGGCCTCCATCTCCTTCCACACCTCTTCGACGCTCTTCTCCCGATCCGTGATCTTCACGAGGACGAGATGCGTGGTCTGATCGCTCAGCCCAAACTTGCGGATCGCGTCCGAGATGTTGTTGTTCGGCGAGAGGTAGAGCAGGATCTCGGAATGCAGATTATGGGTCCGGGTCGAGGTTGCCGAGTAGAGCAGGGTGGTCTGGATCGCCGTCAAGAGATGGATCTTGGAGACGAGCTGAGGTCACGTCGACTCAGTTCCTGCATTTGAACGAGGAGAAGGGGGACCCACGAGCTTGCCCTCGAGGAACCCGAAATCGACCTTGGCTCGCTCGAGGTCGCCCTCGGGGCCGGAGAGCGTGGACGCCGTGATCAGCCGGCGGCGGATCTGCGGAGAATTGGTCACGGACGAGAAGGAGGCGATGTGGATCGTGTTGTGGGCTGGAGGGAAGTGGGGCAGATGATAGGTCTCCATGGTGGATGAGGAGGGAAAAGGAGGGGTACTCCAAAAGTCGAGTTTGGGTTATCGCAGCGGGAGGAGGTCAATGTGGCGATTTCCCTGAGATAGAGGAATGAGCTGAGTCGATTTCCCTAGCTGTGGTTCAAGCATGGTATGCCGACAAGTAACGATAGAGCCTGATCTAGGCCAAGTGGACGGGTAACGAAGGACGTTAACGATGTTGCAGATGCCATGGGGACTCGTGTCCGGAGTGCCAAGACAATGACGGTCGGGGCAAAACACGCCTAGATCAGTCAACCTCCCTTTGGAGACGCAAAGCCGCGCTGCTAGTAATTCGGTTCTTTCATTCCTCTTGCGATACCATTCAAGATGGACTCGTTCAAGCATGCAGTCAAGTGGGCTGCGTACAAGTTCACGTCGACCGTTTTGGAGTGAGTCGCTTCGATATAGCCTTTAGGGGCAACATTGATAGGGGGAAAAGCGATATCTGGCCGGGAGTGCTGTTCTTCGCGGGTATAGCGACCAGTAGGATGTCGTCTTTCTGGATCCTGATTCAAGCTGACGAACCTCTTTCGATAGTGGTGTGCGCAGTCTCCGAGTTCACGTCGACCGACCTCGGGATCAACAGCACCAGTCTTACGGTGCTTGGAACCGTAGTGTGCGTCGATCTATTCTGCTGCTACTTTAATCGGGCTCACTTGGCGATCGACAGGTCTTTGGTGGTCTCTTTCAAGACGAACAATTCTTACGCGCGATGGTGGGAAGGTACCGTATAGGTTCTGCGTTCTTGACGCTGGGCCAGCTGATCATCGGGACCAGGGCGCAATATCTGGTCAACGATTACTACAAACAGTCGCCAGCTGGCCATGATTATCTGGCTCCAAGTGCCCAATATACCGCCGCCATCCTCACCGCCTAAGGACGGGGGGAAGAGTGACAAAAGAGAGACGGACACAGACCGGGATAAGAAGGGAACCAAAGCAAACGAAGGGGATGCAAACTCCAGTCATACGCATATGGCGGATCACGGGGTCCCTCTTCATTTCGACTCATCCACAGCCGTAGTGAATGGCATCGGCGGAGAAGAGAGCGGAGCGAAAGACAAAGCCGAGAAGGAGCGGAAAAGGAAGGAGGACGAGCAGAAAGCCGTTGCGGGGCTGATCGAGAAGAAGACGTATACTGGTTTGGTGAGTAAAGACTCCAGCACCATCTTTCTCCCCCGGCGGCTGGTCCAAACCATGATGATAGGTGCAAGCGTTCTCAGTCGCGATGAAACATAGTCTCCGAGGGGAGAAGGGACCTTTCTACTCGGACCTCTACAGCTTGATCTCATTCTTGCCGAAGTACGCATCTCCCTTCACTGTACTTCCCTCCTGATCCTGGCGCTACCCAGATACAATCCCTCTTCCCTTCCTCCGATCCAGCGTGAACACCTCCTTGTGCTCTGGCAGAACGGTATCCCACGCGAAGAGCCCTCATCCGCCAAAGACGTCATCGCCGTTCCTCTCACCCAGCCAGCAACCTACACCGGCCCCACCTTCCTTCCTTTGGAGGACGAGCACGGCACCCGACCCCATACCGAAAAGCAGAGACCGCAAGATGTCGAGAGTAACCATGACGGCTTGACGACGACCTGTGATACCTTTCGCGAGATGGCGCTGGCTAATGCGGGCGAGTACATCGTCGACCCGGACGTGTGGGTGTACTCCAAAAAGAAAAAGGATTTTGTGGTTCTGCCGGGCCAGAAGGGCGGCCGAGGGGATAAGGCGAAAGTCGCACCGATCGAGCTGCTCCCTCCGCGCCATCCTCCCAGTGCGAAGGTTAGAGGACGGACTCGAAACAGAGGGAAGAAGCTGATGCCGCGCTGCCAGATCTACGACTTTATCCCGCCTTTGAGGATCTTTTGGATCATCCGAGATTGGCTTGCGACGCGAAAGATGCGAGAGGGGAATGAGCGCGCCAAGGGCGGCAAGAGACGGCGTGAGCGAGGGGCTAAAAGTGACATTCCGCAAGAGATTCTGTAGGCCTCCCAATTCTATATCGCACCAGTCGCTGGCATCCGTCGCTCGAGGATCAGCCCTCACCTTGGCTCGATTTGCCCGATTTCCCAGCTGCTCACTCCCCTGTTCCATCTGCCCTCTCACTCGTCCACTGATCACATCTCCCGCGGGATGTACCTCTCGGCCTACCTCGCCGATCTGACCCGGCGCCAGCTCCTCGCCACGTCCTTCATCGGACCATTCATGACCTGCATCCAGAACCTCTCGACCTACATCTCCGACCTCGACAAGCTGTCTACAACCCCGATCCCTTCCGCCTACGTCTTCCACCTCCGACTCACTGTGTGGGGATACCTCTTCTTCCTGCCATTTCAGCTGTACCCTCTCCTAAAATGGGTCACGATTCCCGCGACCGTCGTGGCCGCCATCACGTACCTTGGCTTCCTCGAGATCGGCGAGCAGATCGAGATGCCGTTCGCGTACGACCAGTCGGACCTCGATCTCGATCGCTTCGTCCTCAAGATCGCGCACCAGCTCGCAGAAGTCACCGCTGTGGGTCCTCTCCTTCGCCAAAAGGTATCTCCACCCGCCTGACCAATCTGGTAGTTCCCCACGAGCGTGCCCTCGAGCCAGATCATCTTGTCGAACCTGAACCAGCCGTTCTTGCCGACCCTCACGACCTCGGCGGTCGACTTGCTGCAGATCCCAAAGACCAACAGGCCATCACCCTCGACCGGTGGGTTCGCCCACGCGTATCCCGAGCCCGACAAGGACAAGGACACGGACAAGGACGACCCAAAACCCAAAGACCTGCCCAAGACGATGCGTGATCTCGAGCTTATCCTCAACAACAACTGGCTCGAGATCTCGAGCGAGACCGAGTCGTACATGGGCAAGCCGAGGGACCAGCTTGAGAACAGGACGGGACTGGAGATCGCCGTCTTGAGCATGTAGTCTTACTCTGGAACTCTCGCCAGGGATATCCTTGTGGCGGGACCTGGATATGCATGGGATCACTTCAATAATCTTATATAGACCTGATATTATGAGACTTTCAGAACTAGGTCCAGAGGTACAAGGAAGCCGGCCTGCAAGGGTCCTGCGACAGATAGTCAAAGAGATCATGGTCTTCCTTTCAGCGATAGCCGGAGAAGACTCGGCAGCATCCCTGGGTGACGGCGTCATCACCAGATCGAAGTTCAACGTCAAGTCAGTACGATTGCCAAGACGGGCGAACGGGGAGGGGAGAGGTAGATCATTATCGACAGCATAGTGTCAATACGCTTGTGTCCAAGCGCACTCATTCATGCCTCCCGTCCGTCCATGACCATTGCCGAGCTAGGTCCGTAGCATTAGTTTCCGCGCACCTCTCACAGTCGCCATATCTATCGTTATACATGCATAAAGTTCGTGAGACCATTTTACAAAAACTGCGAGTGCCGTATTCCGCCCCTTCTGGACCTAAAACACATCCTCGTCTTCCTCCCTCAGACCCCAGTCCAGTCTTCCTCCTCCGATCAGGTTCCCGCTCAGCACACCCGACTGCTGCGGCGGGACCATCAGACTCTGCCTCGGTTTGAAGCTCTCTCTCCTTGGTTTCCTATTCCCATCCTTCGACAATTTGTTTCCCGGTATCCTCGTCGTCGTCGTCGTTGTCGGGAGCACGGAGTGGGAGAATATCGAATTGGATCCCCCGGAGATGGATCGCATAGTCGAAGAAGAAGACGGGTAGCGGATGGAGGATATCGGAGTGGGCGAGACTCCATAGTGGTTGACAGAGATTGAGCGGACCGAGGGCTGTCTGATGGATTGGGTGGAGGGCTGCGATATCGTTCGCTGTCGTTTGTTTGTCATGCACTGTGGGGTCGGCGTCGGGGCTTCGCGTTTGCGTAGGTGCGTCGACGAGACAGAGGTGTACGCTTGTGGCTGTTTTCGCGTACTGGCCAACGGTGTCGTGTGACGTGACAAGGGCGCGGTCAATACCGGTCCCATACCGGCTTTTGCCCTCTGTTGTCCCCTCAGCAAGTATTCCCTGATCAACATCCCACAGGCACCCACCTTTTTCGCCTCCTTCGCCAGCTCCTTCTCCTCGAGCGCATCGTGAATCATCTCCACGACCCGCTTCCCGCCCACCAAGAACGGTCGCCCATTCGCTTCTTCCCACGTCGGCAGTAGGCTCAGCAGGTCCATCTCCACCCGCGGCTTCAGGATCCCGACCCTCTTCCTCAGCTTTTCTTCGCGCAACATCGCCCCGCCACGCGCCGAGAACCGGTTTGGATTGTTGGCATTTCGTTCCAGCTCCTCCTCGTCCGCTACCAGCGTCGCCCATTCGCGCACTTTGGGGAGAATGGTCGATTTCGATTCCACTTCTGCTTTCAGACGGGCCACCTCCACCTCGTGCTCGTGCAGCAGTTCCTCGGTGTAATCATCTGGAATAACTTAGTCAGCGCGAGTTTTCTCTTCTGCGAGAAGAGGTGAAAAGTACCATCGATAGAACCGCCAAATGCGGCCTTTTCTTCGTCCGACATCATCAACTCGTCCGACAATTCCTCGATCTCTTTTCGAACGGAAATAACGAAGGACGATAAGCTTGAGCGGCGGATCTCGAGGACGCGCTCCAATTCCGCCTCGTACTGTTTCGCAACCTCGTCAGCTCGTCTGTTCCTGAATGTACGACAATCCCAGTACTCACCGCATTGATGACTCCATCTCCCGTGCCGCGATTGCTCTCGACGAACAGATCCATCACGTCCTGTGAGACTTCTAAACGCAACCACAAAGGCTCCAGCTGGTCGTACAGATGCTGTATCCTCGCCTCTCTGTCCGCTTTCTCGTTCGACCACTATTCGTACATCAGTGCTGTTCCACCCGCACTCGACCCGCGACTCTGCGCATGGATGGGCCTAGACACATCCATACAGCTCGAGACGGACTCGCCCCGCCCGAGAGCGCCCACATCGTTCTTTTCCAAGTGACGAATCTCGAAAATATGCCTCCACCGCCGCCACCTTCGTACTTCCACTCACCAGCTCTTCGACATCTTCCGCCCAATCGATCAACCCGACTTCGGGCTCAACGCCGTCTAGACCATTCACCTCCACAACCTCTTCCTCCTCTCCATCCTCCTCTGGGAGAGTTCCGCCCAAGGTGGGATTTGCGCTGAAGAACTTTGCGAGGATCTTTTCATACAGTACGTGGATCCCAGGTTTCTCTTCGGTTGTTCTTGAGGGTAAAAGATGAGTGGGGAAGAGGTGGGGATGTGATATAGGTATGGGTGGTAGAAGCAGTTCCGAATGAAGCCATGCGAGGTTGCGGAGGAGGGAGATCAGCTTCGATCGCCTGGTTTCCTGGGTCATCATGAGCATGGAAACGAAAAGATATGGACACAAGCATGGCGTACCCTCTTTTCTAGCGCTCGCTGGACCGCCGCCTCCAGCTCGCCCGTAACTTCCTCGCCGACATCAATGTATATTTCCGACTTGCCGTCTTCGATTGATTGCGCCAGAGTGCCCGCACCGCTGCTCCGTTTAGCTGGCGCTGTACGGGAAGAGATTGGTTGCAAGAGGGGTGGCTTGGCGAGGTCGAATTCGGGGCCGAGGAGGTTGCACAAGGTGTTCAGAGTCGACTGTAGCTCTGAATACGATAATCAGTGTGATGTCAAAGGGTCAGGGCTGGCCGGCTAGTAACGGAGCAAGTGCTTTTCTGGTCCTCGGTAGCCAATCGCCGCGCCAATAATGGCCAGCGGCGCATTATTTTGTGCGCCATATTGAGCGCCTTCACAGAGGGAAACGGCTCGAGCCGAGAGTTGGTCAGGGTTACCGTGACCTGTAGCCAGCCCATCGAAGAACAAGCGAGAGAATTACTCACTTTGTATATGTTGCAGTCTCGAACTGTAAACCTGTAGATTATCACTCAACCTTGACGCTCTTTCTAAGAGGTTCCCCCCCCTTGGCGGAGAGACTCACCTTCATGAGCTCCTCCTTTTGTGCTAGAAGCCGCTCGTGCTGTTTCGGTAAAGCCTATGGAGTCGATGAGCATACTTTATATGCGGGAGCATCCCGCTTGCCACCCACATTATCTTCCCCACTCTCCCTCCTTCCTCTGTCAATGACGTTGCGCCCCTTGTCGCCTACTGCACGTGCAATACATCCCACATCCCGGTTGGTTCTCCCTATCGCATCCTTCCAATCGTCGACCTCGGTCTCGCGCTCTCGGATGATGGAAGTGATCGCATTCCGTATCGCTGTTTCTATCCTCGATTGATCAGCCGCGAGCGAAGTGGCCGGGAGAGCGAGTTGCGTGTGAAGGGATCTGAGATGGGGGAGCTGCTCTTCGAGATACTCCGACATGGTGCGGGGTCGTGGATCGAAAAAGATCAAGTGGTGTGCATGGATGAGGTTTGGTTGTTTACGAACAGAAAAGCAGTCTCGTGGAAAGCGGAATCAAATTTCAATGAGCATTATTGATGGCGCGCCTAATTCATCTGTTTTCTTTTCGATTGTCTCGAGAAACATCTGTTGCTGCATCTCTCCTTGCATGATCCGTCGTACCAGAAGCTACTCATGAGGATTGATGAAATGACCCTGGCAACTCTCAGCAGCTCTTCACTTTGATGACTGTCGAAGAATAAACGATACCAGCAGATCAATGAATTCGACCAAACAAACCACGTGATTCATGTACCGTGCGATGTTATTCCCCCCATTTAAGCAGTCGTGACGTTGCGGAGTCGACCCCCACAGAAACGTTTCGTTTTCAGCACAGTCACCTTTCTGCAAAGTACTCGTAATCATCGTCGAATATGAGCAGCAAACCACCTCCCTCGAAGGGCTTGTCAGTCACCGAAGAAAAGAAGAAGCTGCTCCAGCAGTACCAGAATGATGACGGACATTTCTCCCTCGTGCGGTAGGTGTACATTTGGGGACCCAAGATCAAGACCCAGCTGATGGGAGTCTACCTTTGTCTTTGGTAGAAACTTCCGCCTGGCCGACTTGATCACCATCATGAATGGCGTTTGTGGCACGCTCTCCGTCCTCTCCTCGGCCCGATACCTTCTGCTCTCGTCGAACCTTCCTGGGCCGCCATCACCCGCCGCGCTCCGCACCCTCTACTTTGCCCACCTCCTCCCCATTCTCGGATTCGGGTTCGACGCCCTCGACGGCAAGGTCGCGAGGTGGATGGGCGGTGGCTCGATGCTCGGGCAAGAGATGGATTCGCTCGCGGACCTCGTCTCGTTCGGCGTCGCCCCTGCCACCCTCGCCTTCACCATCGGACTCCGAACCCCGCTCGATCTGCTGGCGTTGTTGTTCTTTGTGTCGGGGGGACTGGCTCGACTTGCGCGATTCAACGCTACCGTTGCGTTGATTCCGAGCGATACGTCGGGCAAGTCCAAGTACTTTGAGGGACTGCCGATCCCCTCGAGCTTGGCGTTGACGAGCATGATGGCGTATTGGGTCAAGCAGGGGTGGTATGATCTGGGAAAGCATGGAGGCGGAGAGCTGCCGCTCGGTGTCGTCAGGCTATGGGGAGAAAAGGGCGGGTCAGGAGAGGTCCATGTCGCTTCGGGTATTTTCGCCGTCTGGGCGGCCATGATGGTCAGCAAGACACTGAGGGTAGGTGGACTCGCATGATGACCGACTGTCGTGGTGGATGATACTTATTGCACCGCACGAACAGGTCCCGAAACTGTAAGGGTTGTTGCTATGAGACGAATCGGGGTAGAAAAACGCGACCCGAATGGCAGGGTTGAATATATGCATATCATTGTCTTCTGGTCTATATTTGGAGGACGGGTATGGCTCTGTTCGGTGGGGCGCGTTCAAGGGAACGCGTGCAGGTCCAGCAAGGGATGCTTTCGCATAATTAATGATTTGGCGACCCCTCAATTTGGCACCGCCTCGGCCCGACTGGGAAAGTCAAGATTGATACCCGCTTACGGTTACCTCCCCTCGTGGGCTCGGTTCCGTGCCCGAAAGAAAGATCAGTGTGCTGTTCTCGACTGACTTGTCTATCTGCCCCGGGGCCATGGCAGCAACAGTCGGCCATCTCTAGGATATCTCGTGCAGCATGATACGGACACTGTGTCTCTCTCTTCTCGCCACGAGGGTGGTTTTCGGCTTCTTTTTCGATTGGCCGACGAGCACGACCCAATGCGAGGTACGTCTCGTCCCACCAAGCTTTGATCCTTGTCT
Organism: Tremellales sp. Uapishka_1; assembly: GCA_035521475.1. NCBI lineage: Eukaryota > Fungi > Basidiomycota > Tremellomycetes > Tremellales > Tremellales sp. Uapishka_1. The sequence goes on along the minus strand of JASZXS010000001.1, from coordinate 38,362 downwards.
GATACCCGACAGGTCGTCGAGCTCACATGGGCAGATGCGACACCGCCCGTGCAGGTGATGGTGATGTACGTGACACGGTCGTCCCATAGTCCCACGTCGCGGCTGACGAAAAGTACGCCAAAAGACCCATCTTTGACCAGCCCTACATCTACGACATACCCTCGTCGGCGCAGAATTCTTCGAGTGGCCAAGGATCGTATCCTGTGCGCTTTCACTCTCCGTTCAGCTGCCGCAGCGTCTGACCCAGTCTTTCCACCCTAGATTGAACTGCAGCTATCCGCCGACCAAAACTATGTGGTCGTCCTTTCTGACGCGACTGGCTTCGGCTCGGGTATGTCCCTTCTTATCCGCATAACTGTCCTATGACTGATGCCTTGCAGGCGGCTCGTCCGAGATCCAAGCGACGCAGACGTCCAACTCGACTGCGTGTCTCTCGACCCAATCGTCCAACCAGACCTCGCTCGACTTTACCTTCTCGGTCGCGGGCATCGCGGAGCAGTGTCAGCGCGGGCTCGAGCTGACGTGGTCCGGCGGCGAAGAGGACGGGCCGTATAATATGACGGTGGTGCCGTGCGACCAGGGCTTTTTCCCGTTCGACGTCGTGCTGGACACGACGCAGCGGTACGAGACGGACTGGGTGATGAACATGACTTCTGGAAGCAGGTTCACCCTGGTGTTCAAGTGAGTCTGCGGGAGTCGTACGGACAGTGTAGGTCTCATCCATGGGCAGTTCGGGACGTGGTCGAGGGCGTGGCGGCTCGGCGGGCGTGTACCAGGTCTCGTCGTCGACTTCTTCGGCGGTAGCGGACTGCAATCCCGTGTCAATGACCACGGGCCAATGGCCCGCTGCGATCGGAACCAACTCGCTCGCGGCAGGGACGTACGCGGTCACCTCGTCGGCATCCACCTCCACCTCCCAGTCTTCGTCGACCACCAGCACCACCTCCTCCCCCTCCACCAAATCCTCGGGTGCGGCGTCGTCGTCCTCCGGCGGCAAAGTCGGCGGGATCGTTGGCGGCGTCGTCGTCTTCTTTGCGTTGCTCGGTATCTTTCTCTGGCTGTTATTCCGACGAAGGAGGAAACCACGACAACCTCGGCAAGATCCGCTTGGCTACTCGTTAGATCTCGACGGGGCGGACAGTACGGATGACCTGTATGCGGATCCGAGGATGTCGAGTATCAACCCGTACGACTCGCCGCCCGTCAACGACGCCGACTCGAGCATCAACCCCTACCACGCCGTATCGACGTACGACTCGCCCCCGGTCACCGCGAGCACCTCGACGTCCGGAGAAGACCCCTTCCTCCAACGCGAGGCGAGTCCATTACCCCGGAAATCGGCGTCCTCGCCGCCGACCTTGATCCCCATGGCGGCAGTCAAGTCGACCGGCTTGCAGAATCAGAACCAGACCCAAATCCAGAACCAGAACCAGGGCCAGAGCGGCAACTTTCGAGTGGTCAATAATGATCCGTCGGCAGAACCGCCAGCATTGCCCCCGGGCGCCGAGTTTGCGAGCCCTCATCCAAATGCGAACGCCCTCCCGCGGAGGAGGAACGAGATGGGCGGACTGGAGTTTAGGCGGCATGTCGACGCGGGCCGCGTGCAGATCGAGGACCTGCCGCCGATGTATACCGATGTCCCGAGGGACAGGGACGACGTGGAGAGGTGACCCCGGCGGGAAATGTGCGGCAGTCAGGGGACGTAACTGGTGAACGCAAAGGGGGGCTGTGTGGTGCTGCAGTAAAGGGATTACCGGGTAGTCATACATACATCCAAACACCTATAATACATCTGGCACTCCATCGTCCAAGTCTCGCCAGTGAGCGAGGTGGCCGTCTATGCGAATCCCACGCGCTTCTTTGGCTCCTCGCCCGCGGGAACGACGTCGATTCCACCCTTCGATGCGCGTTTCTTTGCTTTTGCCTTCTCGACCAAAGCCTTCTTTGCCTCGCGCTGTCGGTGGAGTGTATGAGCCTTTATACCCTACAGCCGCACACCACGCACCAATGCCCTTGCGCGCTCCTTCTTCTTCCTTTCGCTCGCGCTTGGTTCTTTGTGGGTCGGCTCGGCGGGTGTGCGCGGCTTGGCTTTATCTATGCGTTCCTTGATCATCTGGTCCTTTTGCGAGGTCATCGAGTTGACGAGGGATAGGAGCGAAGTCTTCGGAGCATAAGCATGGACGAGTAAGAAGCAGGAGGAGCAGATCCATTGCTCGTAGGAAGGCAACCGGGACCCACCTTGTCCTCCATAAACACCTTGCCCTTCTTTCCGGGTCCGCCGGCCTTGCCCTTGCGGCCCTTCACTTTGAGCTCGGGTACAGCCTCCGTCGTCGGCTCCGGAGACTCCTCATCATCGAGGGGAGGAGATGATGTGGAAAGCGATGGATCCGGGGATTGGTACTCTCTCGGCTGGTCGCAAGGTCAGTTTGCATATAGCACCCGGACTGAGGCTGAAGTCGGTATCACTCACGACTACTTTCAGTTTGAGCTTCGGCTCGGGTATCGCCTTCCGACTTGCGCTTTTCGTAGAGTCAGAGGACCTCGTATTTCCTGTACGTATGGCAGGCATGCTCAGGACGAGGGGATGCTGAAATGGGGGAAGTGTATCCGGGTACTAAGATGCAGTGGATGAAGTGTGATGTTTCGGAATATTTTGGTGCTGGAAGCGGAGATGTCCGCCGAGGGTACGGGTCCTTTTGCCACCTGTCCATCTGTTCTACAGAGGACCTAGGCGATCCCGCTATGGGTCGAGGGCGATAGGTGTAGACATGAGCATGAGAGCAGTAGAAGGGGCGAGAAGTAAGATAGCCCTGGCTCGGAAGGGAAGACTGGGGCGTCGGGGTGGAACACTCCGTCCACTAGCACACTATCTCGATATATTTCGTGCCCCAAACCCGAAGCGAGGAGCTGAGACTCAACGCTGGGCATCCCTCAGCTCTTGTCTGTACGCTGCATATCAGATGTATCTCCTCGCGAATCATGGATGACTTTCATTTCCACCCCAGCGCCACGCAGGTACCAAAGGGGGATGTTTCACCTCCTGTCCCCCTTCTCCGCCAATCGCTATTGTTGTCGTCCCAACACCGTTCTGTATTACATCCCCGATGCAACAGCTCCTCCTCATTTCAGCTATCCCAGCGATCTTTGCAACTTGTCATCCGAGTGAATCACCTAAACACCAGGAGTCGACCCCGTCTTTTGCCTTAGCGTCATTGTTCAACCCGGCAATCCAAAACACGCTCGGGGGATCGGCGGATTGGCTCACTTCACCTTGACCACTCGAAACATGGCATGTGCCTCCACCCTCGGTATCTTTGCTCTTCATACTCTGAGTATATAGCCACGCTCTCGGGTCCTTCTCGTCCACTCTCCCACTGCCGCGGTAGGATGCTCCTCCTGCTCCCGTTCTTCTCCAGCCTCGTGCTCGTGCTCGGCTTTGCACTTCCGAGACCCGGGTGCGCATCTACTCTCCCTCGGACGAGCTGTGCCATCTCGGCGTACGGGTCCGGGCTGCAGGGCTACGATACTGGAGGCGGCGCATGTAGGTACACTATGCGATATGGCGACATCGGATCGAGGTGGGCGTACTCGACGCTCGCGACCGAGCTAGCGTGAGTCGTCTATTTTCTGTCTTCTCGACTCTATATTGATTATCTCCTCCAGAAACCAATCCGCCGTTGCATCTTTACCGCCCTCTTGCCCGCAGGACACCAACACCTACAATGTCGGACCGACCCAGAGTGAAGACTGTCTGTATGCGGTAGTATACGTTCCGCAGAGCCCCGCACCGTCGTCCGGATGGCCGATCTTTGTCTGGTGAGTCTTCTCAGCCACACTCTTCCGACCCGACTCTGATCGCCTGAGGCATTCCCGGTCAGGCTGCATGGCGGGTCCTTTGTTTCCGGCTCGGCCGCAGCACCAGGACTGGACGGATCGGCCCTCGCGTCCAGAGGGAACATGATCGTTGTGGTACTACAGTATCGGTGAGCTGTGCTCCTGTCGTTCTCGAACAGCAGATGTACAAGTCGCAGTCTCGGGGTTCTGGGCAATCTGCCCCCTTCCCAAGCCCCTTCGGATGCGGACCCGAACCTGGCGCTGAAAGACGTCATCCTCGCATTGGAAGCCATCCATACCTTCGCTTCCTACATCGGTGGCGACGCGACAAAGGTCACCATAGGAGGACAGAGCTCTGGCGCGAGTCTCATACGAGGTGATTTCTCCCCTTCAGTTCCGGTGATTTGCGCTGAATCGTCAGCTCTATGGGGAGCTCCTGCTTCGAGTGGTCTCTTCCGAGCAGCAATTTTACAGTCTGACCCGATGGTGAGGGCTGGCGACAAAAGCCGGAGACGCTGATCCCTCGGCTAGAGCTACGGCTTCGCTCCCTCTTCCACGACGTCAACGCTGCAAGCGGGCTTTTACGCATCCACTCAGCTCGCCAACTGCACCACTTTGGCCTGCCTCCAGTCCGTTCCTGTCGCCGATATCATTTCCGCCCAGGATGACTTTACCAGTACCGCATTCTACGTCTACGAGGGACTTCCTCTACCTGAAAGTAAGGCTTCTGTTACCCTTCGCCTCCCTCCCTGTCCTAGCTCAACCATGGGCCTCTAGCTATCCGTCCGACGTACGGAACGGCCACGCTTCCCTCGGACCCTACCTCGCTTCTCTACTCCTCTCCGTCCACCCTCACTCATCCCCCAAGCACTCTCCCTCTGCTCCTGTCAACGACCGCCAACGAGGCAGGCAGCATCATCCAAGAAATCTTCCCTTCTCCGATCCTCATTCAGCCCGAAACGACGAATACAACCTTCTTCACCTACCTTACTTCCCTACTCGGCTCTGCTCGGGCAGATGCGCTGTTCAATTCGAGTTATTACGTCTTGCCGAACATAACGGGCTACGGCGCAAACAACGACGCGTTCCGAGAGACGTTCGAGAGGCTCGTGACGGACGGCGCGTGGCGCAGTCCCAATAGGGATGCGGGCCGACAGTGGGCCAAGTCGGGTGGGAAAGTCTGGATCGGGGAATGGAGGCAGGGCATCACGTACCCGGACAATCAGGTGGAAAACGGGTACTGTCTCGGCAAAGTCTGTCACGAGGTCGGTTTGAATGTTGAGTCGCGCAAGGACGCAGTGCTCACCATTGGGCGGCAGGACGATATCTACCCGACCTTCGGCACTGCTCCGCATGCCAACTCGTCCGTAACCTCATTCGTCAGTTTTCTTCCCACTCACTAAGCATCCCGCCCTCTGACAGGATCTGCAGGAATCACAGATCCTCAAGTACTGGTCAGCTTTCATCACCAATCTGGATCCGAACCCGAGTTTGTCCTCGACGAAATCCTGGAAGCCATTCACTTCCTCGTCCACGTCGGCCGATGTCTTTGCTCTCGGTGGAGACGGCCAAGTCACCCCGGGTCCACCTACTGGGTTTTGGGGCGGACAGGTGCAGTACGACTGGCAGCTGTACGGGTGAATAGTGTCCGGGATGGATGACGAGCGTGGATGGGAACAAGCTCTCTATGGATGATAAGGATATGCAATGTGATAATATATGATGAACATGGGTATGTAGATCCGGGCCAAGCAGTATCTATGCACAAGGGTATCATGTTTGCTAGTCTCTTCACATGCCCCCGGCCCCAGGAACACTCTCGTTTGTGTACGAATAGCTGGCGGCTGGTCAGTCTTGACAAAGTTGGGCGCATAGGGACGCACTTGAAACATTGTTGCGAGAGATTGTACTCGGCCTTGCGGTACAGTGGGTTCGGGTTGTATTTCGGGCCCGGGCGATCGACGCAGAGCTCCAGCGTGAGATCGTATGATCTCGCGTCGTTGACCTAAACGGTATTAAGTGAACCATGTGATACTACGGGTATTGCAAGATAGCTCACTTTGAAATGTAACGAGCCGATTACTCTCTCCGATTTGTTAACGGCCAGTGGTTCCGGCAGAAGTAGGCGCGTTTGTCTGCAGCGGACTTTGTCAGTTCATCTTGCTTTCATACCGCTCCAAGGGCTTCGGTACGCACTGCCAATGTGTCCTCGTTGCTGCTCAATAGAGTCAGCTGATGATGTGTTTGTCGTCGACAGAACGGAATCACTTACCGTTGGGTCCGGTGGATAGCACGACCTCTAACCCATCCTTCGGCGGGACAGGCGTCGGACCGGGATTCATGGGGTTCTCTTGAGTCAGCCATGGCCACTGGGCGGTGGTAGCGTTGACGGAGTAGTTCCATTCTTGCACTAGAGCGCCCTGTTCAGGCGTCTCGGGGACAGCCGGTACCGCCGCTGGGTTGGGGAAGAAGGCTAGATCAAACCATGATGCAAGCTAATCAGGTCGCTGTCAGCGAGGAGCTAGAAGCTAACGAGACCAGCTTACACCGCTCAGGAGAGATGTTCTAGCCACAACGAAATCGATCGGGACGGTAAATTCGAGCAAGTCTTCCTTGGTGCATGTGTAGAAGTCGAACGACTTTGGGGGACAGGGAGTGGAGATGAGCGAGCTAGGAGGGAACATCCCGACGACGGGTTGGGCTGCACGAAGCGTATCAGTGGGGAAGGCTGTCGGGGCATAAGGAGACATGTACCGAAGACTTCTGCGCGGGCGGCATCGTACAAACCAGAAAAGTCGGTTCCTGGACGGGGATCCCAGTTACACACGATCGAGGGACCGAATGATAGACTCACCAAACAACGTAGCGTTGAAAAATTGCGCCTTGAAAAGACAATCTCGTCAGCGGACCTTCCCACAGTCAACCTGGAATCATACCTTGAGCTCCGTCTCATTGTAGAGCCCTTCGTCAGAAAATGGACAAAAGAAAATATGGCCAGCCGAGGGCAGTAGATGGCCCGTAGGTTTGAGGAAGAGATCTCGGGACAAGATGAACGACTCCACCTGAAGTCGTTCAATTCAGCGATCCGAGATGGATGGTAGATGAGCTCGACATACCATTCTTTCGTGCAACAGCATGACACCTATCGGCTCAGACACTATCGTGTCCACTTTCCCAGACAACAAGACTTGTTTCTGTACGCTCTCGTCTTCGACCATGCCTTTCACGACCCTCACTTTGTCTTTCAGATGGGGATTCGACTTTCCCGCGTTCGCCTGCGAAACGAGCTGCAACCTGCGTCAGGAACCGCAGATCATTGACGAACCGATAAGTTACAGTAACGATCTTGTCTGCCATCGAGGATGCTTCCAGCGCAATGACCTCCTTGGCTCCAGCCTGGGCAGACATGTAGGACAGGATACCGGAGCCTATCGACAGGTCACGCTGAGAACAGATCTTTGTGTGCGGAGGACTAGAGCTCACCGGCTCCAACGTCCAGGACTACCTTGTCTTTAATCGCGACAGCCGCATTTCCTAGTATGGCTTTCCGATACGTTCCAGTCCGAGAAATGTCTCCAATCATATTCGCTCTGTATTCAATGATGAGATTTGACTTTCCGAGTCAGACGCGAGAAACGACAACACACTGGTTCTGGAGCGACGAGTAGAAGCTGAAGTAGTAGTCCTGATCCTTCCCCTTCCCATCTTTCCTAGCGGTCATCCTGATGATTAACCGACTCTGGAATGGATAGATCAGACACACTTGACATCTGCTTCGGATCGCTTGTCGATCTCCATTTTTGCCGCGATTTCGGAACAGTTGGGTTCTTTGAGAAGAGGATATGACAAGCTTTCAGTTGGAAGGTATCTTGGACCGAGGATATGGCAGTGGCCTCTATGTATATGCAAGCGACAAAGATGGGTCTAATCTGAAATGGATCAACATAATTGGACACGTGATCTTAAAAGGGGGGCGCCTGGGGATGGCATTGGCAGGCAGCACGGATTCCGAGACAACTCCGCTATCAACGGGACCGGGATTCCGTAAGAAGACATAATTTTGGACCGAAAAGAAAGGCCCATCGCGGTAGGAATCTGCATCGACTGCTGCTGCTTGCAACGCATGCTGGGTTGTGATGCTCGACGTCATCTATGGCATGTGGAGGGATGATGGCTTACGGCGATCTTGTGCGCTGCAAGTTTTATTCTCCTAAGGTTTGACTCTATCGTGGGCCGCCTAAGCGACGGATCGGTATGACGTCGGCCGCACTCGGTGACTCCCTCAGGGTTCCCGTCATGGCGGATTGATAATGCGAGCCGAACTTTCCGGGACTGCGCGAGAAAAAACATGGCTATATAGGGCTGGGAGCCGCAGATCCGTACACTCCTTCATCTCATTCCCATCGACTGTATATATCTAAAATGACCGGTATCTCCATCCCTCCTCAATTCACCGGCCAGGCCGCCCTCAAGTCCCAGAACGCTGAAAAGTTCGACTTGAACACCCACTCCTACACCCCTCGAGAGTTCACCGAGGACGATGTCATCATCAAGATCGAATGTTGTGGTGTCTGCGGCGTGAGTGTGGCTCTGTTTATTTTCGCGCGCTTGTTGCTGATGTGGCTTGTAGAGCGATATCCACACCCTTACCAGTGGATGGCACAATGCTGGCCAGTTCCCCGCCATTGTCGGCCATGAGATCATTGGATCCGTTGTTCGTGCTGGAAAGAACACCAAGCACTCACTTGGCGACCGAGTCGGATGGGGAGCCCAGGAGCGATCGTGTGGCAAGTGCGCCAACTGCAAGGCGCACCTCGAGCCATAGTGGGTTTATCTTCGAGACGAAATAGGGCAACTCTGATCACGCGTGCAGCTGTGTCGAGGGCATGGGCGGAACCTACCAGGGCAAGACCGGAGACAAGGTTCAGCCGTACAACCAAGGTGGTTACGCCGACTACTTCATCGGTCGAGGTCACTTTGCCATCGCGATCCCCGAGGGAATCGAGTCCACCGTCGCTGCTCCTCTCCTCTGTGCCGGTGGTAAGTCTGTGGCATTTAATATCGTCATTTCCATACTGATCACACCTGTAGTCACCGTTTACTCTCCCTTGAAGCACTACGGTGCCGGACCTGGCAAGAAGGTCGGAATCGTCGGTATCGGAGGTTTGGGCCACTTGGGACTCGTGAGTATAGTGACCTATGCATCAAGCAGGCGAGGGGGCTGGCTGACATGAAACCCTCCAGCAATTCTCTGCCGCTCTCGGCGCCGAAACCTACGCCATCTCGCATTCCGAATCTAAAAAGGCCGACGCCGAGAAACTCGGAGCGGTCGGATTCGTTGCCACAAAAGACCCCAAAGCGGCAGTCGAGCAGTACAAGGGTTTCTTCGACATCATCCTCTGCACGTCTTTCCAGGACGACATGCCCCTCGAGTCCCTCTACCTCGCCATGATCAAACCCCGAGGAAACATGATCATTGTCGGTCTCCCCGAGACTGGATTCCCGGGACTCTCGTCGTTCGCTCTCCTCGGCAAATCCATCACGGGTTCTCTCATCGGTTCTCCCGCCGAGCTCGAGGAGATGTTCGATGTCGCCGTCAAGCACAACGTCAAAACCATGGTCGAGACCCGACCCATGAGCGAGGCGACGCAGGCTGTTCAGGATATGGAGGCTGGAAAGGCTAGATACAGATACGTCCTGGTCAACTAGATCGATCGCTTTGCTAGACATATAGAATCCGAGAGAAGGTTTTTTGCGACCATTAGATGCATAGCATGTAGCATACATGGCCTGCTGCGTATTGAATCGTTTCGACCGTTCGAGCGTCACGCAGTGGAGAACTTGATATTGACGACATCGCCACACTTGCCGCTTAGGAGGAGTGTTCCCCATACTCATCTCACGAGTGAAATCAAAGGAAGTCGATGGATGCACACTGGCTCCTTTGTGTGAGGAGATGCCAAACGTGTTTCGAATCCACTTCATAATGGAGTGATTTCGAGACCCGCTCAAAAGGCAGTATAAGTAATATCAAGGCAGGAGGTGATTCGCTTTCCTATCATCAATACCACATACGCGTGTGGAATTAATCTCCGGTTTTCACACCAAAGGTCCCAGAAGTTTTATTTGTTTTAATTAATCCCAGTTTATGCCACCAAATGTACTCTGCTTCCGAGAAACGTACGCGTTGAGCGAGGCTCAGCCCGTCCTTTGCCACAAGCACCCTCGATTACCACCAAATGTCCTCTTTTTGTTCTCGAATAGCAGTTATCGCTATTCGGACACCGCATCACCATGCATGCTGCGTCACTGATACTTGCAAAGTGATCCGAATAGTGAAAGCATACTCCAGCCGTGCTCGCAAGCGTTGTTTACTTTCAGGTTCATTGCGCATGGACCTCCTTTGGGGCGTTTTGCGCCGAGGGCACCACCAACTGTCCGCTTTTTGATTCTGATGTTGATTGATGTCTCCTACTGCCTTCTTCTGACACAATCGAAGCATTCAAATATTCTTACCGATGTCCCAGGAAAGCAACGGCACTCCCCCGCGGCTTCGAACACCCCCAATCACCCCATCGGCGTTCATCCCTAAGGGGGTCTCCGCTCAGCATTCCAATCCGCCAGGCAGACCGGCCTATCGCTATACGCCATCGACTCCAGTCCCCGTTCGCCGCTCCCAGAAACGTTCTGCGGCTAACATGCTCTCTACGCCGAGCGACAGCGGAGACGATTCAAGCACACACCCCTTGGACTGCGAGAGAACTCCCCCCCGCCAGATCGGGCGTTCCCTATCGCGTCGCTATACGGACTCGCTCACTTTGGCAAATCAAATCGAGCTAGAGCGTCAACGGGTGTTGAACAACGTACTCAATCGTACCTACGGGAATTACCTACCGATCGATTCTACCACCCCATTGCGGAACGGCAAAATCGTCAACTTGCTCTACAGAAAAGCAATCGATACCAAGCGATATCAGAAGCGATCCACTCCTCTAGTCGAGTTGCCCCGTATGTTTGACGCTCTAGTGAGTCCTGTGTTTGTAGATTCCATAGAGGCTGATTGGTTATTCAGAACCAAGACTACGTTCATCCAGCACACGCGATCACTGCTGCTGTCATCATTCACTGGATCGATCCGCCAGGCTTATATCCACATGACATCCAAGCGCGCCGGATGTACATTCAGCTGCGTAACGAGGAGAATCTGCAAGGCGATCGAATAGTCTGGCGGTCTTCATTCAAGTGTGGCCTCACTTGCCGTCGAGAGCATCGCGGGAAAGCTGGTATCGATCCACAGCCTGAGCATCATCTGCTGGTTGAAGGCGTTGTTAGGAGCCGTCAAGGACAGGACCCGAAACCCGAGGCTAAGACAAAGCGAGTGACTTGTGATGCCAAGTTAATCGTGAGTTGCCGAGTTATTCCTGGTTTGTTTTGCAATGGGCTTGATTTTGATCTGCTGCTCAGATTGAGATGACTGTGGACGATGTACGACATGGCACATGTCAGGTCTATACCGTGAAGGAGAAATACCATCCCTCTCCTTTGGACCTACGTGTTCTCGGTCTCTCTCCATCCGTCCGATCATGGCTTCATCAGACTGCATCAATGTGCGGCATGACTACATCTCGCCTGAAGATATGTGAGCGGTCTTGTGGTTCCCGATTGCCCAATCGACTAATTTATTGGGTTGATCAGGGTGCAATAAGCATCTCAGAGACCGCAACGATCATTGGAAATTCCTCCACCAGCACCAGCCAAGCCGACTACCCCAAGAGCACCATTATCGCACTGCCATCGTTACGGCTCTAGCACAAACCCATGTGGATTCGAATCCCCTCGGTGCGATCAAACTCCTAGCCGATAGGAATCCATCGGCTTTCATCGCGTATGTGTATCCTATGCCTGTACCAGTTCGGAGCTGATCTGATTCAGCTACGAATGCAATCTAGAAACCCTTCGAACTGGTAACATCCCCCTCGATCAGGACATCAAGTGCATTATTGCTCCGCCCTTTGCTCTTGAAAGCGCCTTGCTTTTCGCGATCGATCGAGGGCTGTTCATGGACTCCTCATGGAGAAACAAAAATGCTTTCAAGTGTCCCCTCACAATAGTCAGTACCCTGAACGATTACGGTCGAATGGTACCAAGTGAGTGTTCATGCGACTCCCCCTTACTCCATACTGATGCCGTTGATGTAGTCGCGGCCATGCTGTCCAAACATGCAAATGCAGAGACATATCGATATCTCCTCAAAAGGCTAGACCATGCCATCAAGGCCCGAGCCAGCGACATACTTCATGGGCGCGTCGAACTACAGTACCCGATCGAATATCACCAGCGGCTCAAAGCAAATGCGGAAGCCGTCGATGAGGATGGCCAATTTGTCCCTGCCTGCGCTTGGCATGATCGATGGGGATGACGCCGAACGGAAGGCGATGAAGGACGCCTTTCCCGGACTGCCTGTTCGAATGTGTCAATTCCACCTCATGCAGGCTTGCCGGGGGAAGGGGCGAGGCATCTTTTGATCAGAGCAACGAACAGCGAAATTTCTGGACGCCATTCGAGCGGCTCAACGATGTCCTAGGCGTGAAGCCTGGCCAGGCTACTATCAGGCTTTCAAGAGGGATGTCAACGAGATCGCGGAAGATGCAAGGTATATTGCAATGTGAGTACTTCGACAGCTACAGGTACATGACTGACATCGAATAGCCATGAAAGTGATTGATCACGTCAATCCTGGCCAGCAAGACAGCAATGAGCTGTTCGATAATACCGTTCGATCGCTCGATCAGCTATGTGAACATAACTCCTACTCGAGAATATTCGAAACCAAGACCCGATACACGTGGGTCTGTCCCAATTGCAAGCACCTTAATCTGGATATTCGCAACGAACCGAACGACTTGGGACTATCCATCGTCAGCCAGCAACTCGAATACAAAGAAGTCGAGGGATGTGTACCCCACATGCTCCAATACCAGATGAATAACTCCCAAAGCTCCACCGACGAGCGCTGTCTGGATTGTGGGAAGACTTTTGCCGTGATTTCTTATGTGGGAAAGGCCAGCCATGGTTCTTTCCTCACCGTGGCCTGGGGATACTACCACAATCATTCGGAAGCGCCCGATTACATTCGAACGCCCGATGCGTTCGAGGTGCCGAGCAAGATGGCGCTCACGTGGATGAACGCCGATGGCTCAGACCAAACAACTAAGTTCTGGAAGCTGGCAGGTGCGGTCTGCCGCAGCTTGAATGGCTCAGCCAATGTGGGACACTTCGTCAGTGTCATATACAAAGACGACTCATGGTGGACGATCAACGATTCGAAGGCGAGACAGCATAGCACAAGTCGCAGTGCCCTCTTCGATTCCGGACAAACTCCATATCGTCTGTTCTACAAGATCGACAGCCCACTCGCTGGCGAGAGGAACACATATACGTCTGCACCACTCAAAACGATTCCGCGAATGGTGGCTGAACCATTTGTGGAGGACGATCCGAGCTTGTTGGATGGACCTATAACTCGTGGGTGATATTCTGATCGGAAAGAGTGGCCAATGACTCGCTAGGCAGCAATCGAGAGGGACGTGATCGACCGATTGTCCAAGGTATCCTGGACCGATCCGACTAAAGTCAAACCGCTCGTGGGGGCTGGCTCTGCGCGCTTCGTCCTGCATGACAGCGATTACAAGGTAATCGCCACGGCGATAGGTCAAGACGACATTACAACCTATCATCTGGGCTCTGGAGCTCGATCGGCCCGCGCTTTATTCGTCAGTCGCCCGCATGGCGGCGCTTTCAATCTCCATCTCGGCGTGGAGACCTTGCAATCGATTTATCGATCAGAGCATGCTTGGTGGGATGACGCGTTGATCGAGGACTCGGTCGACATGGCAAAACTGACAATTGCTGCCCGCGATCTCTCGAATCCACTGGATGCCGACGATGACACCAGTGCATACCAATCCAACCTGAAGCTGGGCTTCCTGCGTCCGAACTATCGACGGATGGGTAATGAGACGTATAACGGAGAGTTGACCAATCGGTTTAAAGAGGAATGGAAGCCCCCTTGGTCGTCGAAGAACAAGCCGTGGCAATTCTTGTCCGATTCGTGGAGAAAAGAGGTCACGATCAGGCGCTTGCATGGAAAATCGCACTTCGCTGCCATGGCTGTCTTCGGGCCTCAGCGTTTGATCGTGTGTTTCGACTCCGCCGGTGGTGTCTACGACAGCCCGATCATGCAAAAGGTGAGTAGTGATATATCGATAACTGCTAGCGCAAGCCCGATCTAATGACTGCAACTTTGTAGGAATGGCAGAACATTCTTCAGGAAAGGATGGAGTGGGATGTCGAGATGAAGAAGGCAGAGCTCTCTGATAACGAGGGGTGGCTTAGAGCCCCGAATACCAGGGTATGTGAGGTGTAACTGAGTTGTGGGACATGCCTGATATTAAAACCATAGCGAATGGCTAGTTTGATAGACTATCCGCAACAGGTTGATTCATGGAGCTGTGGGCCGATGACGGCAGCTGCCCTCGTCCTCCTGGTGCAGGGTATTCGTCCCACCTCGGTCACCATGGGACTTGGTGAAGGGAAATCGCTCTCCCGGGCGGGTGCAATCGCACTCCGATCCTCGCTTCTCTGTCTTCAGCTAGCAGTGGCAGCTGATCGGACGTACGATCGGCGGCCATCCCCAGCCCTCAAGTTTCAAGCAGAAAACAGCGGGTCCAAGGAAACTTTGGCATTGCTCTCACCATCTCCAGTGGCAAAGTCGAAAGGTGTAGTTTGGTCAGAGAACGCGGCTTTCAAGAGTAAAGTATTCGGACGCTTGCCAGCGTTAGAAGATTTAGTGAGATATGCATGACTTTGATCGTCTCCAGCGCAATCGAATGGTATATCCGAGTATCGCCCACGCCAATCGAACCGTACAAGAACCAATCGGGTGGTATGAACACCAATCGCTGTTGTCCGAATGGAGCTGATCGACCATGCTGTGCGAATGGGCAAAGCTCTGCAGTCCTTAATGAGCAGTCAAAGCATACATTCCGACCAATAAAACAGATAGTATATCCCAAAACTACGATACAATGTCCGTGTCAGCCTTGTCCTCTGACTCCTCGTCCTCTTCCTGTTTCTCGTCGTCCAGGTCTAGCTCATCCTCTCCCTCAACGTCCTTTACATCAACCGTGGGTAGGGATCCCACTCTCTGTTCCTGCGGCACCTCGTTCACTGGCTCGGTCGGCTTGGTTTCTGTTAAGACGGGATTTTCTAATCGAATCAGAACAGTTTCCTTCGGCCTTTCTTCCTGCGGCGGCTCTTGGGATGGAGTCCGAGTCCGATCTTGGGTCCTGATAAGCTGAGCTGCAATTAGATTCCAGCTCCCCGACGACCAGTCCGCTACCTCCGGGTCGTAGCCCAAATGACTGAGAACAAGATCCCTCAGTCGGACGGTCTCCTTGAGCTTTCGATTTGCTTCGGTGACCACTCCAATCGCTTCGTCCATTTCGGCTTGCAGTCTTTTGTGGTTGGCCTCGAGAGATTCCGCCCTGATGACTGCTGAATCGCGATCGAGCACAGCGCTATCCAGCCGTCTCTGCAGATCTTCCGCCTCTTCCTTCACGCGACGGATGTCGGCGTCTTTCTTAGCAGACATATCTGCGAGACTCTGTCCTGCTTTCGCCAAGTTAAGTCTCGATTGGCGTTCCGCTTCGCCCGAGTTCGCTGCTCGGGTTTCGGCATATGTGAGAGACTTGCGGAGCTGGGCGAGCTGACCCGTAGTATTCGAAGCGGTGGAGATCGCTGCACCGTGCTGAGCCACAAACTGGTTCAGGAGAGGATTGATCTGCTTCTGTTTGTCTCGCAGAAATGCAGACGCGTTCTTGATTTCGGAAGTTGCAGAAGCAAGAAGTGCGCCCATTGACCTTTCAAGTGATCGCTGGTTGTCGTCCACCGCAGAGAATAGTCCACGCAGCTGTTCGGCAGTGTCCTTGACTTGGTGCAATTGGGGACCAGGCGGAGACGACATCGGAGGATGTATATTAGAACGTGCAGACGGAGTCGGGGATGGTTGACCGGTAGGGGGAAGGATCGGGTTCTGTCGAGTCGACGGGCCCGGCTCAGAGACCTCGACAGAGGCTTCCCGCTTCTTGTTCATCCGGTTCAGCCAAGACTCTGGGTCGGGAGTGACGGATGCGGTATTGGGGCGAGTCTTTTTACCGTGCGGTTGTTTAGGAGTGGGGCTGCTCGGGGAAGATCTCTTGAGAGTATTCGGGTTCGAGATCTGGGTCCGTGGGGTTTCGGGTGCTGGATTGTCGCTTGAAGTCGACTGGGGGGGATCCATGAGAGAACCGCTCGATGAATCGTTCGGAGGTGGAGGGTCGACAGCAGCGTTCGATGGATCTTCCGGAGGTGGAGGGTTGTCAGATTCATCGAGAAGATTCAGGATGAACGTCTTCGAACTACAGCCGGTTTTGATGCTCGTTACGCAGTACCAGCATGCCTGCGTGACGAGATGTTCAACGGATTTGTCATCAGCAGGTTTATGAATGAATTGACAGTGCAGTGTTTCCTGTCCCGCTGCCGTGGCGAGAGTACACTTCAGGGTGGGATGACTGTTACTAATTGTCAGCTCCATGACTGAGTTGGATCGATTCGAATCGTCTCACGTGTAGAGGAATGCAGGGAGATATCCGTTCTTATGGCATTGGCCTTGCGTTTTTCGATGCAGATTGCAGCCAATACCCCTCACAGGTTTTGAAATCTGAGGGCCGTCTTTCTTGTAAACATATTGGACCAGTCCAAATCGAGACGCAAAGGGGGGAAAGGCGTGTTCGTAGGCATGTTGATATGGTTGGATGGGATGATATGTTGTTTCGAACTGTCGAATGCTTTCGGGAGTAGCATGAACCTGATCGAAGGGTTTTCCGACTTCAAGCCAACTTTTCGCGTAGGGCGTGGTGGGCTCGATGAGGGGGGTATCGCTGGACGATTCCGGGCCAGTACTGGAAGTGGGAGATGCTCGGTGAGACATGGTATATGATCGATTGAACTGCTCTGTATGACTTGATAGTTGTCGACTGCATAGACGCTCGCGAATGATGTTGACAGCTGCAAACGTTGAGCTATAATCTACGTTGAACGATAATCTACTCTGTCAACAGGCTATCTTTGTTCGCAGAGTCCGATTGACGTATTCAAGCGAGGGCCTGCCCTGCAATGCTGTCACAGCCTGTGAGCGCTGTTTACCTACCAACTTTGACTTCTGAATCGGCGGCGAATCGCATTTCCGTGGTATTCAGGAAAAGATAGAGCAAAATCCAATGCAAAACTACGTATTGCTCTCCGATTGAAGCAATGGAGCGCTGAATAGCCCACCTGACATTGTCACAGCATGTGAGTGCTGTGTACAGGCCTGCTTGTGTCCTTAGTCGGCGCCGAATGGCGTTTCCGTGGTGTTCGAGAGGTAATAGAGCGAGTTACTCAGTATACGGAAGCAAATCCAATGCAGAACGTGGTTTTGCCCTGAAGCCCTGAAGGGTTCTTCATCTCCAGAGTCGTTTATCTGCACAACGCGGGCATGTACAGCGAATCGGACAGCACCACAGTGTTTCTCTCGTCCATCGCATTCGTCTCCATGGGTCCAATTGCTGATTCTAAGACATTGGTGACAAAAGAGGACGTTTGGTGGTATTGCAGGCTGTTTGGTGGTCAACGCGTACGTTTCTCGGAAGCAGAGTACATTTCGGGACAAAAAGGTTGATTATGAGAAATAAAATAAACTTCTGGGACATTTGGTATCAAAACCGGAGATTAATACATTTCGCTACCACATACAGTCAGTCCCTAAGTTATGCAATCCACCCAGTTATGCAATCGTAACTGCCACATTTCATCCCATGGGCACGTTTCTGCTTCCTATGCATGTATCTACTGAGTGGATGGTCCTGCAACTACTAGAGCATGTACAGGACGTCCCCCCGAGCCCGCAGAGCCTTCACCCGCCCCGGAATTCGACTTTCTCGATTTGGTAGCCCGTTCCGCTTCCTGCGCTCGCCGAAGGACGTCAAAGGACGAAAAGACGTGGGTACCGACGTTCTCGACAGTCATACCGGCTCGACGCTTCGTAGGCGGGTTCATAGCGTCCCCAAGCTCCTTTAGCTGCTTTTCCACCATCACCGTGTGTGTTTTGAGCCCTTCCACCACCTCGGTCAGGATGTGGAAGCGTTCCTTCACAGGCGTGTTCATATTTTGGCTGTGCTGCTCGAGAAACTCGAGGTTTTCGCTGGAAATCGAAGCGAGGGGTGTGCGAGAGAGTGGAGTAGATCGTGGAGGTGGCGTAGGGGGACGATCGAGCTGGGAGAAGAAGTAATCGGGCGAGAAAGGGTGTAAGCCCGTCTTCCGCCACCCGACTCGAATATTCCGTTCATTCATCGCAGTTGCTCGAGCAGCTGCAAGCCAAGCCGTCCACTCGCGCTTCGAGACCTTCCCTTTCTTAAGGCGAGCTCGCCGATCGGTCTCGCGAGCCATAGCAGCCTTCAGGGGAGCGAATATACCAACGTCGAGAGGTTGGGTTACATGGGACGTGTGTGCGGGTAGGATGACGAGATCTATCTTGTTCAAGATGCAGAAACCAATCACAGGACCCTTCGTATGGCTACTGTGTCCGTCCATGATCAGAAGACGTCGAGTATTGGCGTCGGCGGGCTTGGTAGCGGGCTGAAAGACGGTCTCGAGCCAGAGGAAGCCGACTTCGTCGTTGGTCCATCCTGAAGGTGTGGCCGTAAACGCCCATCCCTCGAGATCAACGCCCTGCGGCATCCACGGAAGGTTGTAGCCCTTCTGTCCCTTGAAGATCACGAGATAAGGGAGCACCCGTCCACTCGCAGAGACGCATTCGAGAGTAGTGACAGTTTCACCCTTTTCCCCTCCGGTCTTTGCAGCCTTCGCAACGCGTCGTGGTCCGTTCGTTCGAGGCTCCACAATGGTGAGGACACGCGAGGACTGTGTCGTACCCATAGCATGGCCAGTTTCGTCCATATTGTAGATATTGCAAGGCAAATATTCGTTTCGAGCCATGAGGGCGGATACCTCGTCATAGTAGGGTTCGAGCTTCGCTCGAGAGGCGGATTTGTATCGAGCGGAGTCCACAACGCGTGAGAACGAGCTCCTGACCTGTTCGTGTCGTTTCCAGAAGCCTGCAGTCCAGTTCTTGCCCAGGGGAGGAAGCTCTTTAGTGGGGACGCCATCGAGCAAGAGGCGGTTCCCGCGGAGGTAGTTCGCGATCTCGACTGCGTCGGACGGGTTGATCGGATGGCCTTGTCGACACGTGGAGTTGATGTACTCTACTAGCGCTTCCTCCTCCTGAGGCGTCAGAGCCTGTTGACTTGGATGGGCTCGCCTAGGAGCGGAAACACCCTTTCGAACGCGACGGTAGAGGGTGGAGTGAACGAGGCCATATTTGGCAGCGATTTCCTTCACATTTGGGGCGATCTCGGGCTCGGATTGTAGCTGAGCTTCATACTCGTCGATAGCTAGCTTCATGACCTCTGGATCGTACTTCATCATGTAGTTGTCATAGGACGAAAGATCGCATGTAAACAACGCGATCGCGAAGGACGCGATTCCACGTGATTGCATAACTGGGTGGATTGCATAACTTAGGGACTGACTGTACTTCTTCTACCAAGCCATTACATAATGCCCTCGTGGTTTTCGTCGCGCAAGACAAGGACAGAAAAGACGAAGAAGTCGAAGAAGTCAGCTCCGGAATCTTCCCAGTCCAATCACAGTTCGCACCCTGCTTGGTCTGATGAATTGGTCAGATCGGAGATTAAGGAGTTCGAACGACTCGCTCACACCGGATTGGAGAGCGCTGACGGTGCCGGAGAGACAACCGACAACAGCATGATCAACCCGGACACCATCAGTAAACTGGTGTATCTCAAAGGAATCTTGCTTGACAACAAAGAGGCCGATCGATTCGAGCAACTCCCGCTTGTCGAAAAAGACACGGATCGAATGGAAAAGATCTGCAGGATAAAAGATCTCACCGAGGACTATTACCCTCGCCACCAGGGCATATACGGTGACAAAGAAATGGCAACGACTCTGTGCACCGACGGTCTTGGGGCTGCAATGAAGTTGGTCTTGAGACGAGGTGACTGGAACAAATACTCGGAGCGGGAGAAAGTGGTACATCAACTGTACGATCGCATCACCGCTGAGGATCGCAAGCTGCTTATCGACGCAAAGGAGGTTTTACGTGATAGATCCACCTCGCTGTCTATTCCGCATACCGATGACAACGGCGAACAAGATGGTCGACGAGCCCATGGCTCCGTGGGTTGGGATCCAACCCGGGAAGAAGAGTGGTATTCCCAGTATCCCTACAGTGAAGAACAACCTTTACTCAACTCGACGGACAATGACTACGCGTAGCGGGAAAGCGACCATCGAGATGGATGATCAACTCATCCCGCGCTCAAACCTATCACCTGCTCCTCGCCCGGCTTTTGCGCGAGGTCTGACTCGCCCCGGCTCCAGCGTTCTTCCCCTTCCATTCCTAATCCCGTTTTCCTTTTTCTTTACACTCCAACGCCCGACCAGTCTGATTGTTCATATATGGATGCATCAGCGATACCAACTCCCTTTCTATCGCAACGGGTAGATCGGGTAAATATGCAGGCTGTCGCCTCCCAGATTGACTTGGCCACCCGGTAGTCTAGTCATACCACCGTTCTCGCTCAAAGACCAAGCAAGTAGAGCCTGACAGTTTCTGATTCTACGCGCATATCGAGATCGTCTAGGAATCCTCGCCCGCAATATCGGTCTTCCCCATGCCTTCGATCAAGGCCTCCACCCCATCTCTCTCTTCCTCGCTCCCTTCCTCCTCCTCATCTATCCACCCGCCTCCCACATGATTCGGATTCCTCTTTAGCAGATCATCGCCTTCGTTTGCCACTACGCAGGCTGCTCAGCGCTCCCCTTCTGCAACGGTATCATGTAACACGCACCCTTTTCAGCACGATGACGAGCATAATCGTCGTCGATCTCCTTCTGTATGAGATCCTGCATGGCAGACACCTCCTCAGACGTCGTGCATGTACGGTAGCGTTTGATCAATTCGCCGTTGAGTTTCCAGAATGAGTGACCCCAGGAAAATTTCGATAATCTGGCGGGCAGGGATGAGCCAAGAACACAACAGAGATCCAAGGATGACTTACAAGAGTTCGGCCCAGTCGTCATGCCCAGTGATATAGAAGCCAGCCGCAAGCGCTTCGACGCAGTTCAACCTCCACGGCTTCCCATAGTTCACCGGGTTAGTGGCGATCAAGAATGGCACTATCAAACGTTCGAATTCAGTCCCCTGTTAGCAAACAAGCCGCAAGCACATACAGAGTCTTTCATAAGGCGACTTGATCTTTCCAAATGGAACGTCGTCCAGCCTCGCCCAACTACACTCGACCACCGCGAGTCCTGACATCTGGATGATCTCGTCATCACAGGGCGCAATGGGTTTCTTCCCCTTTGGTCTGTTTTGAGGCATCGTAAAGAAGAACACGCGTACCAGATATCTAAACTCACGTCAAGACAACTCCGCGAAACCTCTGACCGACCCTCATAGAGGTGACCAATCCATGCCGGGCTAGCTTCTTTCCGGAACATCGTTTCGGATCGCAATGGTCGAAATCCCACATAGCCACGGGGACAGCTATCGTAATAGGTTCATCCTCGTCTTCGTCCTCGTCTTCCTCTTCGGGTGCAGAGCCCGAACCAGATGCCGAATCAGAGCCAGATGCGACCGACGAGTCTGTGCAACGCCATCGACATCAGCGGTTGGTCTTGCATACTATGTCATGAGGCACGTACCCTCTTCGTCACTATCATCAGCAACTAGACTCGATGGCGTCTCGTGCTCGTTCCCGCGTTCTTGAGCCTGTCGAGCAGCCTTCTCCCGACCGGAACCTCCGGCACGAGGCGCACTCGAACCGCCTCTACCCCTGCCTCTGCCGCGAGCGGGACCTCCTGATCCTCTCGGTTTAGATGGTTTGCCCATTGCTCTTGAGCTACTATAGAATACCTTGATCCTCTTCGGGAGGGACTCGAGTGGTTGCGAATGAGGATGCTTGAATCCGGGTCGTAGAGATCTAGTCCATATTTCCTGGGAGTTGCAGACCGACCCATCGTATCACGTGATCTTCGCGAGTGCATCCTCTCGGTCGAAACTGCCCCCTACCACTGCATCTTGGTCTGTCTTGCAAGGTGGCCCTTGATTGGGTATATCCTTCTGCTCGTCATGCCAGGACCATCGTCCGGTGCCCATCAAGTGCTCGTTTATTCGGGTCCAGGCGTTTCCCCTTTGTCGCTCTCTTACACCCTTCTTACCCTTTCCCTCCTTCTCCTTCCCCACTACACTGTCCAGCCCGTGACCCCTCAGACGCTGGCCACTCAGCCATGGGAAAGCAGCTGTGCTCTATTGGTCTTTCCTGGAGGTCGAGACCTTCCTTACGTGGAAGAATTGAGCATGAAGACCAAGGTTACAAGACGGATTGGGGAGTACGTGAGGGAAGGGGGACGATATTTGGGGCTATGCGCTGGAGCCTACTTCGCTGCGGCGGACATTAGCTTCGACCGAGGTGGACCTATGGAGGTGACAGGTACACGAGAGCTGGTACGTCAGAGAGTCAGTTTCCATTTGCAAGTTCGCTGATGAACTGCTGTAGGCCTTCTTTCCTGGATCATGTACCGGTCCGACCTTTCCAGGATTTCAGTACGAATCCGAATCGGGATCCCGAGCGGTCTCGCTAAGCTTGTCTTCCGGTTCAACGACCAAAATCGACCATCTCTACTATAACGGCGGCGGCACTTTCAACATTCCTTCCCCAGTTCCCTCGAATGTTCAGGCCGTGGCACGATACGCTACCTCCGAAGAACAGGTCGCTGCGGTCCTCACCCAGAACGGCAAGGGACATGCTCTGCTGTGCTCTGTACACTTCGAGTATCCTCTTCTCGAAGCGCCCGCTCGCGAGGCTATTAGGCGATTACACCCCGATGTATCGGACGTGGAAATCGCTAACAGCGAGAGCAAGAGAATCGCATGGGCAGGACAATTGCTCATATTACTGGGACTGAAGCCTCCTGGACTACTGAAAGACGACAGTGAGGTCACAGAAGAGGGTATCGAAGACCCTCGCCTGCTCCTTCATCCCACCCATCCTAGCCCGATCTTCATCCTCGCTCATCCATCCTTGCCTCGACTAGGCGAATCGTCATTTGCGTCTCCACCGTTGAAGGAGAAGCTGGTGAAGGGTCCAGGAGACTCGACTACGCTTCGGGACGGCAACGACGAGCTGCGGCTGGTGAAGCTCCCAGAAGACGTTCCAACTTTCTTGGCGGGAAGAAGGAGGAATCGACCCGAATTTCCATCTGCTGACCTCGATATTCAGTCTCTCTCGATCGACAAACCGCCTCAACCTCAGATGCCCGACTTCCATTCGATACCAAAGACGGTTCTCCTTCCCACGTCGTCATATGAGCCTGACTGGACTCCTTTGTTCAACTTCGACACCTATTGGTCAGAACTCGATTCGGCGCGGAGGAGAATCGGCAGAAAAAGCGGGGTGATGAGGAAAGATCATGATGGAAAGGATCGGGCGTGTTTGGGCGATCTGGTCTGGTATGGCGAAACGGTGACTTCCACTCAAACAATGTTGGACAGGTGAGTTGGTTTCTGCGCAACATTCTGTAGTGTGGCTGACTGGAATCTTTTAGGAACCCATTACTTCTCTCCCACCTCCCCGCTCCACTCGTCTTCCTTGCCTCGTTCCAACTTTCTGGTCGAGGCAGGGGTTCCAACATTTGGCTATCACCGGCTGGCTGTCTCCAATTCTCTCTTCTTCTCACTCTCCCAACGAGCTTGGCACCCAAGATGGTCTTCATCCAGTATCTTATGGCGCTAGCCGTCTGTGAGGCGGTCGACGAGGATGGTAAACTGGGAGTGAGGATAAAGTGGCCGAACGACATCTACGCCGAAGCTCAAGGAATCGGAGGCGCAGAGGAAGGGAAGAAGGGCAGAGCTAAACTCGGAGGCATCCTCGTCAACACAAACTTCATCGGTGGTCAATGGAGGATTGTTGTTGGTAAGTACGCCTTAATTCATTGTCAAAAGCCCCACTGATTGTGACCACAGGCTGCGGAATCAACGTTTTGAATGCACTTCCCACGACGTCCCTCTCCCAACTCCATACCCTCCATACAAATCGATCCTCTTCTACGACATCACCCCCACCACCGACAATGGAGTCCACCTTTGCCAAAATTATGAACTCCTTTGTAGTGATGTGGGAGAAATTCATCTCCGAAAAGGGGTTCAAGGGGTTCATGGACGAGTATCATGGCAGATGGTTACACACGTCAGTAGCACCCTAGCCGTCCGTTTGCTTTACCGAGGCTCACGTCAGAGACAGAAACCAAGAAGTGACATTGACGACAACAACGCCGCACTCGCTGCTCAAGATCGTCGGCATCACCCCCGATTACGGTCTCTTGCGTTGTGTACCCCGAGCGACGACGTCGTCCGGTCTGACGGCTCTCTACGATCGCGATGTGGGCGGAGAAAACGACCGGTCGACAACAGCAGCAAAACAGACATATGTGGATCTGCAGCCGGACGGAAACAGTTTCGACATGATGAGCGGGCTGATCAAAACCAAGACCTAGAGACGAGAGGGAAGCATAAGGTTGTAAAGTATGAAGAACAACACCGCTGTTGTATAGCTTTGAGGCTGCTCATCCTGGCATTTGAACACTGATGGGTCGTGACTGACAAGTGCTGACCGTCCTTTCACCTCTCTTCTCCTCTCTCTACATCCCTCCCAACCCGAGCTTAGACACATTGACAGCTTATTCCTACGCTGTCCTTGTCATCAGCTATCGGCAGATCAATCCCTCTCCTCCTCGGAGTGTGAGGGTGCATCATCGAAACACCCGACGAGTACGCTTTGCGTTTGACGTTTCCTTTTCGTGTACTCGTGCACGAGAAGTCGAGACCGATCACGAGGTCTCTGTCGATCTCTTCCGGAAACTTCTCCTCCCCCGGCGAAGACCGTCAGTGATGAACATCATTCATACATGTATATGCATATAAATAGGTGAACCAGACGCCATCGTCCGCTTCACCCTGCTCTGCTGCCGGCCCTTGACGACTTTGACGGTTTCCTTAGCGAGTAGTGGCCGTTGAACGCGATCCGGATGGCCAAGAACCGGATATCGAGATCCGGGTGCGAGGCAGACTGCTGGCATAGCTGGATGATGCGGTCTTGGAAGTTGAGCGAGCACGTCCGTATACGTTCCCGGATCAAACGGAGCTGGTCAACTGAACGTTCGTCATCATCGTCGTTGACACCGGAATAAAGCCCCTGGGGAAATTCCGTCAGCCGACATCAAACGAGGTGGGGAAGCCGTACGCGTTCTTCGTCGCGACGGCGGTCGAGTTTCGTGGCTTCGGCCAGAGACCAGCCGTACAGATCATCCTGTATCACGTCAGCTCCCCGTTGGCACCAAAAACACCAACTCACCGTCGCATCTCGAAACTGGAGCATGTAGTCCAGAGCGTCACGTACCAGGTCCAGCAGAATCTCCTGAGGTTTGACCCGTTGATCAGCTGGTATCCTGCATTCTTCGCTGATCGTCCGTCACATACCTCTTTGTCTCGTTTCGGATTCAATAGCAAGATTTTGCGCACCACCCTGTCGAGATACGCCCGGTGGGCCGAGATTAGCGCGTCCAGATCACCTTCTCGTTTCCTCGTAAAGTCGACTAGCGAGGCCCAAGAGCACTCGATCACTTCCAGCTGACAGAACGCTTGTAGCTGTCGGATGAAGTGCACCATCTCCGATTGCACGATGCGGCAGTGGTGCCAATCGTTGTTTAAGCCTAAATCGTCATCCGTCAGCACAGTGTTCCAGAAGAGAGATGGGAAGGGACATGCTAGGCAACTTCTCAAACATCCGACTTCCAGATACCACCCTCATCCATCCTCTTTCGATGGCGGTCTCGACCCTCTTCAGCCGCCAGAGATGATGGAACAGCCTCTCGTACTCGATCATCGCTTTCCCGTCCAGCACCGCATTCAACGGCGCTTCAACCTTGTACTCCAGCGAGAAACAGTCCCACCCGATCTCGCCGTGCGAGTACTCCAGCACCCTGGCGTCCAAGCGTCGGAGTATGTCAAGCGGCTCGTACTGCGCGTTCGAGCCTCGGATGGCAGACTCGAGGTCAGACGTCAGCTGATGACGGTATAGCGAGATGGCCGGTTTGGCGAGTCGTGGACTGGAGCATCATCAGATTCCTGTTGACGAGGAAAAGAAGCACTCGCCTCAGGGCTTCCATGAGCAGTTCGGCAAAGTCACCGTATCCCAGCATGAGGAAGGATTTCAGGGCCTTGAGATGATCCAAGAGGGCAAACTTGTCGAAAAAGACTTCGAGAAGTCGCTCACTGGCGTTGGAATAGGCGTCGTCGATAGATCGTTCTAATCCGGAGATATCGCTGTACTTCAGTGCTGCAGCACGTCAGCTGATTACCGCAATCTGGAAGCCAGAGACCCATACCTCGCCCGGCGTTTGCTCCTTTGGCTTGCGTGAGAATCCAATCTGAATCGAGGCAAGAATATCGAATGAAATTTAGACTGCGGCCTGTCGAAAAGATCTGGGACACTCGTTAGAAAAACCGACCATGAAAAGGCCAGGTACCCGCTCACTTTCTTCCCAAAATCTTCGCTGACAAATCCGGGAACCATCTCCTTCACAAACACGTACTTCTTCTCCCATACCCTGTGCGCTTCGTCGTTACTACCGATCCCCTCGAGCCCGCCTTCGAATCCAACATCCCCAGTCTGATATGGTGAAGTCCGGCCCAGTTGAGCGAGCGACGATTCGGGGTTGAGCTGAACGAAAAATTCCTGGAAGGGGTCGTGCAATTCTCCAGAAAAAATCCAACGTTGGAGCGTTGAGAAGAAGGGTTTAGACACCTGAAGAATAGTTGATCAGAGGGGGTCTTAAACATCGATCCGCGACGTACCTCTTCGAGGATCTGGTCTGTAAATTTTCGGACGAAGGGGTCGCCGTGGCTTGTGTGCTTGTGTATTCTGGACACAAGCGCACCGCCATGTGTCGCTATCACCACGCCGTCAGTCTCGAGTAGGACACACATATCCAGCACCTACTTTTGGCATCTTCGACTACCAAACTCATCATCCGCATCTTTAGCCGCATCTCTTCCGTCCACAGTCCCAAGCGCATCAGAGTGAGACCGGCACCTTCTGCAGGCTTGCTGTCAAGCTCCACCTCTGTTGTTTCTGTAGGAGCCGACAACGACATTTGCGACTCGAGAACGGCGAGAAGACGATGATATTCGGATAATTCGTGTAAGAGGAAATGGCACAAGCTCTGATACCACGTCAGTACCCGGCAAAACGCAGGACGAAGAATACCGACCTGTTCTGTCATGCCCCCTTTCCCGCCAACATCGGCGCTTTGTCGGGAGTTCACGAAGTCGGAGACTCGACGATATAGCATTCCCATCTCGGACAGCTGGACCAGCAATGTGCGCGTAGGTTTTGATATATATCCATCCTGCAAGGAGCGTGAGTCAGAGTACTGGGGCAAGCAATAGACACGACTCACCTTGCTCTCCTCGGCAACAATCTCTATTCCAACTATTTCTCCGTCCAGCCCTTCGTCTGACGGCAGTGCACTATCCTTGCCCAGTGCGAAGCCAAGTCCATCGCCCGCTTTTCCCTTTTCTGTGAGATAAGGGTTTTGCTCGGCCGGAGGTCGCGTTGCGAAGCGGACGTAGCGCCCATCTATGCCCTGCAAGAGGTATAGCGTGTCTCTCAAAAGGAGATGCGAGGGAAATGGTGGCCGAGCTGGGTGCAAGGGTCAGCTGAGCTTCAGGGATCGAACGCTCTGTAACGCAGCTCACATTGCGACGTCCGCCAGGCCTTTAGAAGGTCTGCTTTCGACTTTCCCTTGCTACTGCCCGTCCAAGGTAGATTGGTCGCGGTCTCTTCTAGGGCTCTTCGAGAAGAACTGGCATGAGGAGTAGGTTGAGTCGATGGGAAAGCCACGGGTACGGATGGAGGTGGCATTACTCTCTGCTTGCTTGAGCCTGAGGCCGCAGGTGGAGGAGGTGGATTTGAGGGATTGAGAACGGATAATGCCAGGAGAAATTGGAGATGAGGTATCGGCGAAGAAAGCGTTCGCTGCGGGTTGCAAATCAGCTCACATAGGGGAAAACAATAAAATCGGACATACCCCTCTTTCCAACTTCGACCATATGGCTCCGAAGCGTGAAGCCCTCTCTGATCCTCCGTCTCTCTCGTCGCGATGACTTTGCCTCGATGCCGACCGGCTCTCTGTTCGCGAAGAAGTGGATTGAAGAAGTATGCGTCGAGTGACATCCGGAAGGGTATTGGTTGATAAAGGCGCTGAAGACGGAAGTCGACTACAAACCTTGAGCTTGAAACCCCGTGTACCACAAATCAGCTAGCTTACCTCGCCATGATCTCCTCACACCATTCCATCAGCTCTCGCACACTCTCTCTTCTTTCTCTCTCGGTCTCGTCATCGACATCAGCCCTACTACCTGGTCTTGACCCAGCCGCGGATGTTCTTCCGCTGGCGGTTCCGGATCTGTTCTTAGGTGCTGGAGCCAACGAGGGGATCAAGGAATATATCAACGACTCGAGCGGAGGTCGCGAGGGATGCGACGTGGTGCGAGGTCGGACGGTTGACATGGCGGACCTGTCGAGTTAGGTTGAACCTTTCGAGGTCGATGACAGTCGCTACCCCGGTTAAATATTGAGTCCACTCTATGTCGATGCGTGAGGTGTAGCAACTCGGTTCGTGTAAACAAATTGGTTGACAGACGCGACGGGAGAACACGACGGAAGCAAATCGAGAGCGGAAGCAGATTCTTATCTTTCCTGTTCCCCCCACTTACTCCACAACTCCTCGAACTTTGGCCCTCTGTTGACAGGTAATGCAGGCTGTGGACAGCTCGCAGGACCCACTCCGCCTCCTTGCAGAGACGTATCCCTCGACTTCGATGTCCCGCTAGCTGCACGTCCAACTGTGACATTGACAATCCGGCAGCTCTGGTACGGGAATCATTAGCTGGTCCGGAGAGCGGTCCCATTTCGCCATGTCGAGTATGCCACTAGTCTTCTTAGTGCTCTCAGAGTGTACTGACTCGAATGCAGATCTCAATCGTTCTCGGCCTTCAACATCGCGGACCAGATCTTCGACCATCATCGGGACTGGATCGCAGCCGTGGACCGACTCTCAGTCGGGTCCGCCAAAGGTGGACCCATCCGCTGGATCTAATCGCATAGTGTCCAACCCGTCAGCTTCACATACCCCTGGTCAGACACGGGTCGCTCCCCCACGGAAGGGTCATTCTCGAGTCTCATCACTGCCTAGTCCGCCCATGCCGACCTTGCAAAGCTTCCCAACAGCTCCAGCCGTACCGACTCTGCGCACACCGTTTGGATCAGACTCGCTTTTCCCTCCCAACAGGGTTCAGCTACTTCTCTACACGTACACCCCATCAACGATTTCTGGTCCCGCTCCAGCTCAGCCTTCGCCTCTTCCTTCGACTGGCCTACCCTCAACAGCTCCTCCATCACGAGTGCTGGTTTCGTTCGCGTCCCTCCCCTGGGATGTCCAAGCGGGTGATTATCTTGAGATCCGAAGGGTCAAACCACTACGGAAGAACGAGGCAAGGGATAGAGGGATGGGAGCGGCTCCGCCACAGCTTATGCAGACGGACGAGGTGGATCTCGGCGCTCTAGAAGGTGTACAGAGAGGCAAAGGGCGGGAAGGGTTCATATTCCGCGTAGGCGATGATGCGCCGAGCATACCGCCGGGACAGATTCAAGTCCCGAACTCTGTGGCGGCAGCTTTCAAGCTTCAACACCGAGCAGATGTGGAGATCATCCGAGTGAGTAGCTCTCTCGCTCCTTAGAAGTCTCATTCTTACAGTTACTAGCTCGCCGACCCACACGAGCAAGAGGCCGATTTCATAGAGCTACACTTCGCTTCGCAGTACCTGGGTCGAGCAGACATGTGGCGACTGGGGATGTCGCTGGAGGGGTCTACCGTCCACGTGGGCGAAAAGGTCGTCTTGGCCGGAGGAGCTGTCCGAGCCGACGTCAAAGCCATCTGGAGGGGTCGCCACAAATGGTCGAGCGGGATCGTAACGGCGAAGACCAAGACGATCTTTCGGAGCAAGAGCGCTCAAGTGTACATCTTTGTCCAGCTCTGCCAGGAGATGTGGGAGTTTGACGAGGATGGCGAGAGATACTACGAGAAGGTCGTTCATGGTGAGCTGGTATCGAAACCTTAGGAGGTGGGGTCGCCGGCTCACCAGAGTAGGGTTTCTCCCGGACCTCTTTCGACGATGGGCCGCTACGGGCGCCTCTCACCTAGTCACCATCATCCTCTTTGCGAGAGTATACTATGACGAGGAGGAAGTGCAATATCTGGAGAAGCACAATCTTATGCTGGGTCTATCGACCGATCATTGCGGGAAATGGTGCAAGGATTTCTTTAGGGTGGCGGTAGATTTCGAGAAACGGTCAGATTGGACACAAGCCCTGGCCGAGATCAAGTTGCGAATGGAGAAGAGCGAAAGGGAGATTCTGCTGGAGTTTCATCTCGGCCAGATGGCGGGTGAGGAGCACGATGGCGAAGAGAAGAGAATCGCGGGACGGTGGAGTTTTGTGTGTCCACCTTTGCGGATGATCTGAACTTGCTTACAAAAGGTTCAGGCATACGAGGGAAACGTACTGGAAGCGATCAACCTCGCATTGAACCCCTTCGACGAACACTACATCGACCGGGATTTGTCCCGTACAGGGCTGTCCATGACAATTCTTACTCCTGGAACCGGTCATTTCGCTGTCGACAAGAACCTGCTTCGCCTGACGACGGAACGAATGATCGATCACGGGATCGGTCTCGACCTAGTCTGTCTCACGAAGATGCCGCTCCATAGCGTGCCCCTTTTTAGTTATGTTTCCGAACGGCCAAAGGCAAGGATCGCCACCGAGACGAATACCGGCGTGAAAACCAAGCCCGCAACGCCTGATCCGCTGTATTTCGATTCGAAGATCACACAAGTGGAAGACCGCGAGTTAGCAGACTGCTATTGTGAGCCATCTGTACTTGCGGATCCGATCTCGGCCTGACGTTCTTTAGCGCTTGCGTTCTGGGTGTATTGCTCGTTCTATTCAAAGACCCACGACAAACCGTTCAGAAAAGACCGCTTCGTTCCCCGATGCAAGATGTATGAGATACAAATGCTCGGAATCCTCGATCACAACTTGACGACCGTTATTGTTCCTCTTCTGGACGTTGAAGAACCGCCCGTGGCGAGAAAGATCAAAGCGAGCGAAGAGCGAAAGGCAGAAGATCGGAAGGCTGCTCGCGACGAGTTTGATGCGGACTTATTCGGAACGACAAAAACGGTTACCATTGCGAAATCCACGGCGGCGTCGGTCGGTACTGCGGATGCCTCTCTCTCTGTGCCAGCGAGCTATCAGTCCTCGCGTTTGCTGCAGCAGAAGATGGAGGCCGAAAAGAAAGAAGCTGCGTCGAGTCGAGGCTCGCGCTCATCGCAATTCGTTTCTCGTCGAACCGAAGCGGAAAAAGTCAAAGACGCCTCTTCGTTACTTTCATCCTCCATTCGCGCGGGCAGAGCCGTACCACTACCGGCCGCTTCGCCTCTGGTCTCCATGGACGTCCATCCCTTTGACAACACGATCTACCTCGATACCCCTCAAATGGGAGACGTGTCGCCAACTAGATCGGTCGCTTCTCAGCGCTCCAGGGCTTTGTCGATCTCTCGCACGTCGACCATCTCTGCCGAACCCGGATCGGGCGCATCTACCCCCAAAATGACTCCGGCGAAAAAGCTCAAGAACCAACCCAGCAAGTCATCGTTTGTGAGTCGATTTGGACCGAGCTGGCTGTTTGGGTCTTTGGGAGCAAGGTCGCAGCCTTCATTCCCGACCGCCGCGGCGACAAATGTAGCTCGTCAAGATGTCGCTTTCGACAAATCCAAGTCTCGTCCTGAATCGCCTGTCACCTCCAAGGCCCCTGCGGCTATTCCTCTACCCGTACCAGGAGCACCGTTTGTGACTCCAAGCACACCATCTCCGTCAAAGGATCAGCCATCTAACCTCGCCGTCGGGTCTCGCGCTACTCAGCCGATGGCCATCAAGGCTCAGTCGTCTCGCTATCGACATCCCCTGGAGGACGTTTCGAAATCCCCTCGGTCCGTTCAGTACTCCATCAAGATGGCAAAGTCGCTCGAGGATTCGTGGCGGAACAAGGCGAATGCCGCATTCGGAAGAACCACTCGACATGCGACGGTGAACCCATGTAATCCGATCGCAAATCACGAGATGGGACTGGACAACCACAACAGAAGGTGGCAGCATGTCCGACCGAGGATGACGTCTTCGAAACAACATACCGTCAAATGGCGGAGTTTGTGCGCGCCAGCCTGTCTGCCGTTGACAACGGACTCGATGCCTACTCCGCTGGAGATCCAGGAGTTTTACGATCATAATCCGTACACCATTGCGTGTGATCCTGATCAGATCTCGTTCTTGGTCAGGCAAGACGCTGCTCAGGAGGATCTGCCGCTGGCGGTGATGAGGGAGATGGCTTCCCAAAGGTTGTCACGTGCGTGGATTTTCTGATCATATGGTTGAGTGGTTCTGATCGCGGACGACCAGCAGAAAACTTCCAGTTTGTCGTCTTACCCCACGATTCGGAAACGACCAAGAAAGTACAGGAAGATACGCGGAAGGTCTTGCTCTACGATGATGCCAATAACTTCGGGCTGAGAGCGGGCGGTGCCTCAGAGGTCCTGAAAGATGCCAATGGACCCATCTATCTCAGCTGGTCGAATCATATCCATCGACTGGCATTTGACAACACCAAGCAGACGGTCACTGTGCAGAGGTTCGTGCGAAAGATTCAGCATTCAATGGAACCGGTCAACTACAAATGCCTGGTATGGCCGTACCAGATGAATGGATACCAGGAAGCCTCAGCCAAGTTCTCGTATCCTGTGAGTTTCGAGTGTCATCGCCGTCGACTTGTGACTGAGGTGATCAGAATATCGATTCCAAACACAACTTCAACTACCTCGATCGCCTGATCGCCGGTGAAGTAGACACCTTTGAGCCCACGTTGCGATATTGGAGAACACGGTTCATCCTCATCCCGTCCGATCGCGATCCGCTCACGTCGAAAGATATTGTACCGACGGGAGAAAAGTTCAGCTCTTCCGAGGTCCTACTCTACGGCGCCTCCAAGGTTTTGGAGTTGATCGGCAGGAATCAATGGAAAAAA
This sequence comes from Tremellales sp. Uapishka_1, assembly GCA_035521475.1. NCBI lineage: Eukaryota > Fungi > Basidiomycota > Tremellomycetes > Tremellales > Tremellales sp. Uapishka_1. The sequence continues at coordinate 5,104 of JASZXS010000001.1, read as the reverse complement.
CCTGGGAATCGGGCGACGCCTTTGCGATTATTGGGAACGACTTTCGACCCGTCGGCTTGTGTACTAGACGAGGGTCTAATGACTCAGCTCGAGAGGTTGACGAGCGGGAAGGAAAAGATCGATGGAGGAAAGACACTGGAAGGCATGACGCTCGCAAAAGTTGCCGAGATGATGGACCAGCCAAACAACGGGCTGATTATCATTGATCGATGGTGGGATGGTGAGTACCCGTGGCGTTCGTTTCCGGATACTGCTCAAGTGGTTCAACCAACCAGGCAAGAATCACGAGGAATGTTTTACCGGCGATCAGTTTTGTGAATGGCTCCGAAGCACGTTCGTTGATGTGGATTCGAAAGAGACTGCCATATTGTGGGGCAGGTCCCTGTTGGAAAAGGGATTGATTGGTGCGTTCTGAAGCGTAAATTGGCGCTGATATTCTAGAACACGTTACCGGAGCGCATCATTTCCTCGATGGTCATTTCTTCTATCGCCTACGGACGCAGTACGAATCTAGCACGAGCAAGAAACGGAAGACGAAAGGAGGAGGATGGTTTGGGGCGAAACCCCTCCCTGGTCCGAGAGAGATCATCGAGCGACACGCTGCTACCTCTGTGTCGCCGGCCAACAATGCGCCCTTAGCGCGGCTGACGGATGGCCTAGTAAAGAAGAAGAAGATAAAAATGAGTCAGAGCGTCGTGATCGACCTCGATCCCTCGAAAAAGAGTGATCGGGCCGAAGTGGCTGTCCTGCATGCGGATATCATTCACAACTCGCGAAATGCGTATGTGCCTTTACTCTGTAATCTCCCGCGCGCCAGACTGATGCGACGCAGATTCCATTTCGAGTTGAACTGGCTCGGTGTTACTGCTGGTCTCCTCGACGAAATACGCGCGAAATGCACGGCCACGGCCGATAAATACGGTCTGCGTTTCGTCGAAGCGCCCGTGGAACAGATCAAGGATATCCATACCAAGTGCGCCTATCGCGCAGCCATTCCGATCCCGCTCGCACTCGCCCCGCCTGTTATTCCCGATCTGCATCTCCGCCTGACCGATCACGGGACGGGCCAGGCGGCAAACTTCTTTGAGTACGCAATTCTCACCCAGAAATTCGGCTTTGTCTTGGACGTCGAAGCTTCCGACCGGTATCCCGACACGATCGAAGTGGCCTACTCATACCGTGGCCAAGCGAAATTCGAATATTCGCAATTCTGCCACAAGACGGGCTTGGCTCTCGTCCAGTGTATCGGTGGCGAAAAGGGGTTTCTCTGGGCTGATAACCGGTTGTTCATCTCGGCATTGGCGAGGAGGATGGAGACGTATCCGAATGCGCCGTTGATGCCGAAGATGACCAAGCAGGAGCAGGCGATCGCGCTGCGCGAGGAAATGACGAGATTCTGTGCGGATCCGGAGGAATTGCGGAAATTCTATGAGGAGGTCACGCCGCCTTTGCCGGTGTTGGGCGGAGAGGAGAAGGAGCACAAGATTGGTGAGGAAAAAGAGAATGAGGAGCCGGCGGCTCCGGAGAAGTAGTCTCTGGTATGTAAAAGAGTGAGATCAATGTTGTATATCATGTATGCAGGCAGCAGGAATACACCGACCCTGGTGGCAGTGACACTCGAGACTCTTGCTGCGCGGATTTCTCGACTGCAGGATATGGTCCTCGATACCAACTACTTCAGGCAGGATGTGCTGCGCGAGACTGTCGGGGAGCACTGTCTCAGAATGCACTCCTTGCGGTTTGCCAATGTGGTAAGTTTGCGAGCCATTTTCGTCCTTCTTCTTGCCAAAAAAACTTCTTCCTACTAAAATTAAACCCGGTCCCAGTCAAGGATGAAGATGGAAAACAGCCGAATGGAAGAGAGGTGCAAGCTGCTTTGACGATTCACCTTCCCATATCCGGATACACTTCAGGAACTCATTTCAAAGATAGCTTGTCTGAGTCTGATGAACCGGAAGATGAGTAGGGAAAGCATAGGGGACCGCACAAAGCCTGAGCCTAACATTGACTTCACTTACGTACATAGATTTAGCTAAACATCATGCATGTCCGAACGAAGCTTAGGGTGATCAGAAGCTAATGGCTCCGTTGAGAGTGCTTAGATGGGAAAGGGATTCGATTATCGATTGACGTCTGTAACAGCTGAGGTACACTGCCACGGCTCTGTCCGAGGTAGGCCTGGGATTAGTTATCGGCACTTTTAATTCCGCTTACATTACCTGAGCCGATATCGGCGAAGCCCTGATAAGTTTAGAGCCGTTTAAGGGAAGAGCCGATCAAGCCGTTCACGTTTACAGCCGTTAAGGATTCCGCCGTTAAAAAGCTAACGCCGATAGGAGCCATTAGCGGCGCGTTTAATCGGCAAAGTGCTTTCACGTGACTTTTGGGCAGTTTTGTGATCGTGCCTCGCTCGGAAATAGCAATAACGCCGAGCTTCGACGTGTTTGTTTCTCTTGATTGGGTAGTACCTATCATAATCGCAGCTATGCTTACTCGAAACGGCTACCTGAAGGCCGTAAACGCGCTCGAACCAACGCGTAAACAACGCGGGACGTCAGGGCCGAGCTGGAAGACCGCGGAGGAACAGGAGGGAGAGACGGAAGTCGATGATTTAGACTCTGACTCTGCTAGTACGTCGTCGTCCAGTCTCAAGCCACCATGTCTAGTTCGAGTAATCCAAGACTGTACCTAGCCTCGTCCTCCTCCTTGTCCTCCCTCTCCTCTAGCGGCCCGGAGTTTTCGCCAACCCCTCACACAAGGGCTCCCGCACAGAACCGCAGTAGTAGTAAGCCGCTGTGCCGTTACGCCAATATCGGCAGTAAGCTTACGTTACTCCCCTAGGTCTCCTTCGCACCCCTGCAACGCAGACCAGATTCGGCACGCGAGCCCATATCGACACGTCGTCTTATCTCTCTGACCCGGAGGAAGAGCTTAAAGCTTTCAGGGAGAAGATCGCTCGGACGGCCAGTCTGAGTCTTTCCCGATTCACGCCCAAGCTGGCCACGCCAGCGGAACTGAATCCTACCCAGGCGGGCGCTGCTGCGCAGGGCGAGGTCTTCTACACTTTCTGGTGCAAGTAAGTAGTGCCGTTTAGCCGATAAGAGCCGATCTGATCGTCATCCATCAGAGACTGTATGTGTAGAGTCACCACCCGCAACCGGAACGCACGAACTAGCACGTCCGGGCTTGCAAATCACTGGAACCGCTGCACAGCAAATCCCCACGCTCAGATCAAGCCAACCGTCGTCCTTAACAGCAATGGGCAGCCGATACTCGATAGATCGGCTATGCGTTGGTATGCCATGGTTCTTTGTGCAAAGGACAATGTTCCTTTTGCTGCATTGGAGAGTGAAGGTGTGAGTAGTTTGTTCTAAGCGGATGGTAGCAGCTGCTCATTCAATTGAAAGCTGAAGGGATTCATTGCCGGCGGTTCCGCCATAGCATCCACTGCGCTGCCCAACCGCAAGCAAGTCTCAGGACGTAGTCAAGTTCCACAAATACATGAAGGAACCACTGCAAGCCCGTTTGACGGTGAGTCGCCGTTACTGCCGATAGCAGCTTACAATTACAGAGTGATCGGGAAGGCTGTATCCACATCGGTCTCGATGGGTGGACCGCTTCGACAGGTATATCGTACATTGGCTATGTTGCCTACTTCCTCGACGCCCATGGGAACCTCGACCACTGTCCCCTCCACTTCGCGATCCAGATTGGCAGTCATACCGGTGTTAAACTTGCGGAAAGCTTTGGTGAGATGGCAAGGAACTATGGCATTGCCGATAGGGTAAGTAATCCCGTCTCTCACGACGCGTACAACGCCTTACACATTGTAGATCCTCACAATAGTGGGCGATAACGCGTCCAACAACGACGCAATGATTCGGGAGTTAGGCAAACAGAGCTGGAACCTCTTCCCAGGAGAAGAACACCAAGTGCGCTGCTTTGGACATATCCTGAACCTGGTCGCGCAAGTATGTCACTCTGCCGATTTGCCGATCCAGCTGATATCGGCTTAGATGTACCTATCGACCATCAACCAGCTCCCTCTTCTGCAAGCAACCGGTGATCAATTCGATCAACTCACTGAGCTTCTCGACGTCCAGGAACCGGAGGTTGAGACGGACATGTCTCTGATCGAATCGCGCCAATATGTCGAGCAACTCCAAGATATCATAGACGAGACCAACGAGGAGGTGGATCGGGGAGAAGCAGAGTACAGCCTGGGACGTTCCGTCGCTGGACTCAATCTGTCGCGTTCATCAGAGGACACGATTACCGCGGGGCATATCATTGATAAGGTGAGCCGTTACTGCCGATATCGGCTTCTGTCTTATCCCTGTTGTGTTCTAATTTGTGGGTGGAGCAGGTGCGACTCCTTGCGCATTCCATCCGGTTCCAACAGCTGGCGAGGTCGGCATGGTCGAAGGTCTTCTCGGTTGCTTATGGCGAGGCTCGATTTGCCAAACACCGTACTCCTAGCGGAGGTCCACCTAGCATCCCTCGAGACGTCAAAACGCGCTGGAACTCCACCTATGCTATGCTCAAGCGAGCGTGGGAGCTTCGAGAGCCCATGTAAGTCGTCTGCCAACGCCGATACTAGGTTAGGTATCGGCTCAGATCATCTTTGTCCTGACTATTGCTCCTAGTCAGGTATATCTTGATAACAAGTTGCCCATTGCGCCTTGGGAATACTTTGTCGAGGACGAATGGAGTCTCATAGAGGAGGTTATACAGGTACTAGAGGTACGTCAATCATGCCGATATCGGCAAGCACTGCTTACCGTTCAGGTGCCGTCCGATATGACGCTGAGATACTCGGAGTATCCGCCGCACGCTATCGATCCTAAGACGGGTGCTCGACTAGGGAATCTGAGCTATCCCACTCTGTCCGACGTTCTACAGGACATGATGGACGTCAAGACGAACCTGATCGAGATCGCGGAAGGCAGTGCGTCGTCCGTCAGCGCAGCCTCCATCTGTCACGATGCTCGACGATGCTATCCGATCAACGGACCGATCACACCGAACAGGAGGAACTAGAGGACGAAATCGACGAGAGTCGGCTAATGTCGAGGAAACTAGGCGCGAGAGGTCTGTAATGGCC